>JAODAL010001288.1:0-239550 GCA_025379985.1 Phyllomedusa bahiana | reverse complement strand
TTATTTCTGTTCCCCCTCCTGCTGGCCTCTCTATCCATTATATTCTAACCTACCTTATCATTCACCCAAAACCCCCTTATCTTTTTTCTACCACACCACTAGTCCTCTCTCATTTACTGGTATCCCTCACCCACCTACCATACCCATCTTCTCTCTTACTACTACTCTCCTACCCATTTTAACCTTTATACTTTACTCTATTACGTTACTACTCTTGACTCCCTCCATCCTAGTACTCTATAGTAGTTGTTTTTTTTACCTCGTTATTGTCCCCTACCCATCTTTCCCCTTCCGAGCTACAGACCCCTGTGTTTCCTTCTTTCTATACTATTTCCTCCCACCTACCACTACTTATTCTCCACCTTTCTACCCTTGCCCCCTACCCTTACCTCGCTCTCCTCTTTTCTAATTTCCTACTTTATATTCAGGATTTGGTTATTAATGTTTAGCTTACTCTGTTTTCCTTCCAGATGTTACTTAACAAAGGCCTTGTGTCAAAGCATTGGTTTTGACATCTGAAATCAATGTTCATGACATTTGTAATTTATTCTATACCCATGAAGAAATCTAGACATATAGCTCTTGTATTACTTGTATTTCTCTCACCAATTTTGCTAATCGACTCCTCGCAATAGCCGCCTAACCTTGATAATTATAAATAAATATACTTTATTTGCACTACGCTGGTATGCCATGGATTATCTCTTTCTATTTATTTGGGGCCTTTTCGGACCTTTCCACTTGAACACCCACTACCCTACGGTGTGCGTGACCTCTACTATTAATACTTCATCCTTAAACAAAACATACTATTACTTTAAGGCTAGGTCTCCACTGCATCGAATAAAAAATGGCCAAAAGTAGTGCTTCTGTCAATCATTAGATGAAGGCAAGATAACTCTTTGCTATAGATCTAAAAAAATCTGTCAAAAGTGAGTACACACCTTACATTTTTGTAAGTATTGTATTATATCGTTTCATTGAACAACACTGACGATATGATACTTTGATACAACGTAAAATAGTCAGTGCACAGTTTGTACAACAGAGTAAATTTGGTGTGCCCTCAAAATAACTCAGCACACAGCCATCAATATCTAAACCGCTGGCAACAAAAGTGAGTACACCTCTAAGTGAAAATTAACAAATGGTGCCCAAAGTGTCAATATTTTGTGTGGCCACCATTATTTTCCAGCACTGCCTTAAGTCTCTTGGGCATGGAGTTCATTAAAACTTCAGTAGAGTTACCACTAGAATCCTCTTCCACTCTGATGACATCACGAAGTTGGTGGATGTTAGAGGCCTTGTGCTCCTCCACCTTCCGCTTGAGGATACCCCACAGATCCTCAGTAGGGTTTAGGTCTGGAGACAAGCTTGGTCAGTCCAGCACCTTTTCCCAAATTTTCTTTAGCAAGGCAGTGATCGTCTTGGAGGTGTGTTTGGGGTTGTTATTATGTAGGAATACTGCCCTGCGGGCCCGTTTCTGCAGGGAGGGGATTATGCTCTGTTTTAGTATTTCACAGTACATGTTGGCATTCATGAATCCCTCAATGAGTTGTAGTTCCCCACAGCTGGAAGCACTCATGCAGCCTCAAAACATGAGACTCCTACCACCATGCTTTATTGTAGGCAAGACACATTCGCCTTTGTACTCCTCACCTGGTCGCCAGCACACACACTTGATACCATCTGAACCCAATAAGTTTATCTTGGTCTTATCAGGTCACAGAACATGGTTCCAGTAATCCACGTCCTTAATCTGCTTATCTCCAGCAAACTGTTCGAGAGTTTTCTTGTGCATCATCTTTAGGAAAGACTTCCTTCTGGGACGATATCCATGCAGACTAATTTGATGCCTGACCCCTCACCCCTTTAACCTCTGCAGCATTGCTGGCAGCACTCCTACATCTATTTTGAAAAGATAATTTCTAGACAGTTCTTTGCCATGAGCTGCCATGTTGAGCTTCCAGTGACTAGTATGATACAGTGATAACACCTGCTCCCCATTCACACCTGAGACCTTGTAATGAGTCACATGACACCATGGAGGTTAAATGGCAAATTGGGCACAATTTGTCTATTTTCACATAGGGGTGCACTCACTTTTGTTGCCAGCGGTTTAGATATTGATGACTGTGGGTTGAGTTATTTTGAGGGTACTCCAAACTTACACTGTTATACAAGCGGTACACTGACTACTTCACATTGTGTCAGTGTCATATCTTCAGTGTTGTTCTATTAAAAGATATTTACAAAAATATGAGGGGTGTACTCATTTTTGTGAGATACTGTAATAGAGCATAGAAAATAGACTTTGTAGTAAAACATTGAAACTGAACATCTCAGATGTGGACTTAAATGGTTTGTACATCCATTCATCATACCTCAGTTCTGTTTTCTCGGTTTCATTTTTTAATTCAGTGTTTACTGGCTACTACTGGCAGGCAGTGATGAGCTGCTGAGGACACCAGGTCTGTAGCTATAGCAACCAGCGCTGGTAGCCTATCAGCAGAGATCGAACATGTCTGTAGCTATAGTGTCCTGAGGATCTGATGCAAGCCATATGCCAGATATCTAGGAATAGGTAGGACACTGTTAATGGACAGATATTGCAAAGTGACTTGTTTTTGCAAGATCTTTAACATAGAAAGCAATCCTTGTAGTGAGGCAACCCCTTTAAGTCTGTATTTTGAATTTACAGAGGGCAAGATTTATTTCACTGAAGCAATGAGTCTTCACATCCTGTCTACAACCACTGGTGATGCAAAGCAGAGAATCTCTACAAGTTTTCTAAGGTATTATAATATCTAAGTGTTTTATTTTTGATTGAAGAAATCACAGTTTAAGACGTCATTTGTTTTCCCATTGCTTCAGTAAACAACAAAGTTAGTACAGCCTGTATGAAATTCCCTAGGATTTCTCCAAAAGGATACGAAAGGCATTGACTTTTTATCCAAAATTGACACAATGCAGTTATTGGCCATGTGGTTTTTAGAAGTAAAAGGTTTTAAATATGTTTCACCTGTAAAAACTCTAAACCAGTTCCTGCATCACAAAATCATGGAAATTTGCAGTGAAACATATGTAGTTTTGGTGTGTAGTAATTGGCCATCCAGCACACTACCACTACATGTAAATACAGCCTTAGGACTATGTATACTTTTAATCAATGCAATCTATATGATTTCAGTTACTTTCTGATCACTAAGGCTGAGTCCACATGGGAATTTGCTGCTCCTGCATTGCAAATCTGCAGCAAATTACAGTACAATACATATGTAAGGGTTTAAAAAAAAAAAACCCAGTGAAATCTGCACAGAAAAACGAGCATGTTGCAGATTTTCAAATCTGCAGCATGTCATTTATGTAGTGGATTCTCATCACCAATTCATCCCTATGGGGTAAAGGCGTGAAATTCATAACAAATCTGCAATGCTACCTATATTTAACACATTTAGATTTTGCTGTGGATTACGTTGGATTTGCAGTACAATCCACAGAAGATTTTCTCTGCTCTGTGCAGACTCAGCTATATAGTTTGCTCACAGGTCAGAATGTGATGTGGCCTGTGACACAGATTCCACATCAGAATCTGCATTTCTTTAATTTGAATAGTAAATCTACATGGTAGTTTTAACTGTGAACTGCAGCGCTGATTTGAAATTCATAATGCAGAAAAAAAGAAATGATGTCACTTGGACACAGACTCTAATTGGCTTCGGTGTTGGGCAGCCAAGACACATAGGGCAGCATGTATGAAATTTGGTGTTTAATGCGCCGTTACATGCACATAATAATAGCCTAGAATGCGCCTGATTTATGAACCCGCTCTTCAGCGGGTCATAAATCAGGCACATTCTAGTGCTAAGACGACATTTCTGGCTCAGGTAAACCAGTTTGAAAGTGGTTTACCTGTTCCAGCAGTAATGCACCTAGAATTGGCATAGAGAAGCTATAAATCTATAGCTTCGTACGGTTCTAGTGCGCACCCCCAAGATCGGGTGCATTATAAAGTGCTGCTTGCGCTCTGTAATGCGCCTGATACTGGCGTGGGGGACATCTAAAACTGTGCCTGATGTCGGGCTGAAAATACGCCAAACTTCTGCCGCAGCCCCGTTCATACATGTCGCCCATAATGACCTACTTGAACAGTGGCAAGATCCAATGCTAAAAGTAAAAATCCTGAACCAGAATAATAAAAGGGCATCATCGCAGATTACTGCTGTGGATTCTTCACTAGAGTTTTTGACTTTTAGAATAATTACGGCTAAATGTGTAGACTTTTGTGTAACCATTACATGGGTTGACCAACATTAACAAAATTTTGACACATGCCCTTTACTCTGGTCACCCATAGCAAGTCTAAGGCTGAATCCCCACTGCATCGGACAAAAAAACGGCCAAAAGTCGACCATTTTTTGTCCGATGCAGGACTGTGGTTCTTGTCAAGTTTTGCGCAAAAAACGGTTGGCTCTCATTTTTTTGCCATCGGCCCGTACAATTGTTTGTCTGGAAAGATGACGAAAAAACTCAAAGCACCGGCAGATTATACACGTTGTACGCTGGTGCCAGAAGACGAGCAGTGAAAAAACGACCTGTGGAGACAACAGGTCATTTTTTCTATTGTCGTCTATGGACTGTCTGCACAACAGTATTTTCTGCGTTTTTAAAATCCTAAAACCGCAGAAAATACGATCGTATTGCTATGCCATGGAGACAAAGGTGGCTCTGGCATTGCGATTTCAGGATGATGTTTAAAGTGATGAGTCCCATGAACATCAATATTTTATCAAAAGTTACCGCAACAAAAAGCAATTATGGTAAAATGATGACTGAATAAAGGCTGTTGCGGACTTTTGATGGTAAAGCTGAATTTACACCTAGTGGATTTGTTGTGTGTTATTTTTGTCCTGTATACAGTAGCAGCAAAATGGATGTGTTTTAGATGTGGACACTGACTTACAGTAAATATCATAAATAAACAGCCAGTCAACTTGTGCTGCGGTAAGAGCAAGGATTTGTTGTGTTTTTTCCTCAGTGTCTTCAATGGGGAAGTGAAAATCCCAAATCGCAAGGTAAAGTTTAAATAAAGAAAAAAAAAAACTACCAATTTCTTGATGCTCCAGAGTCAACGCTTCCCTGGTCACTTAGTGGCCCTCAGAATTCGGTGTCAACATGTGACCCATGCAACCGCTCAAAGCACCAAGCAACTGGTAGGTGAGTATCTTGAGGTTTTTTTTACCCTCAATAGCTTGATTATGCAAGGAAATCATCTGTGATAAATACACGATTTGGTGTAAAGCTGTCTTTCAGACTTCCCTGTAAATCTGCTGTGGAAAATTTAGTTCAAGTATATGATATAGTAAATTTTTAAATTTAGTGAGATGTAGGAGAGTTAGACTTGAACAACTGCTATAAACATTTTCTGCTTTTCTTTCTTCAACCGAGAAAGGGTGAATGACTTGTAGTTAATAGTGGAATGAAAAAATAGTAGTACACAGAAAAGCAGCCCATAATTCACGATGCGCTTTCTATTTCCCGGGGGTTTTCTCGTGAGGTCCGATTATTACTCACCTCTCCCCGCTCCTGCCCTGTGAAAGCTGGTCGGCGTGCCGACTCTCGGACATTTAAAGGATCCTCTGTTGATTCCCATCAGTGGACCAACCCCTTTTTTTAGGTCACTTCCCCCTCTCACCCTCTCCAGATATTGGGCGTTTTTTCCCCTTGAGTTCATTTTTTGTTTTCCCGGATTGGGGTCTTGCTTGGACCACGATTATTCTCTCCCCTGTGGATTTACCGACCATTTGTCTGAAACCTCTTGCCCTTTCCATTCCCAATGACAAGTTTTGCTGCCCTCCGTTCCACGCTTGCACCTTTGCTGTTACCGCGAGCCGCCACGTCAGGGGTAATGACCTGGGAGTCCCCCGCAGCTAAGTTTATCCCGCTGTGTGGCGGGCTTCTGTAGCCCGGGGACCCTTAACTTTTTTCCCCTTTGGGGTTCAAAAAAGTCATCCTTGCAGTGACCAAGAGAATACACAACTGTCACCCGTGACAAATAAATTCAATGTTTGTGTGTGTCTTGTCACTTTCTCAGTCCTGCTGTGCCCTGTTGTGTTTGTTTGCTTTTTCAGCCCTTTCAGCCACTATTTAATCATTGTTTGAATTTGTGGACTAAACTTGACATTTAATTGAAAAAAAAAGTCACAGAATCTTTTTCTGAGAGCTGAAATGTTACTTGTGCATAGGATAATAATCCACTGAAGGTCATCTTTCTTGGAGTCCTGCAATTTTCTTTCTATTGATATGGTATGACCAGGGCCGTTACTAGGTATGGCCGATAGCCCGGGGCACCAGGACGCCGCTCACCAGAGATTACACTCTAACTCTGCACGGCCGTTTTACAATGGCTGTGCAGAGTCAGTCAGCAGCTGCACATAGTTGTGCGCTGCTCCTACAAGGAGGCAGGGTGGATCGTTACCCTCCTGCCTTCTCCTTTATGACAGTGCTCAGTGAGCCCTGTACTAACACCAGTGTCGCGGGGGGGATCCCCATCACGCCCCATGCGACGCTGAGTCTTGGCTTCCCTCCCAGGAGATCCTGGGGTGTGTTGCTGGTGTAAAACGGGTGATAACCTGGTACAGGGGGCAAATTACCTGGTTCAGGGGGCATTTTACCCGGTGCAGGGGGCAATTCTTGGCTAAAGGGGGGAAAATTTCTTGGCTAAGGGGGCAACTACCGGTACTGGGGAAACTACCGGTACAGGGGTTTTTAAATACCTGGCATAAGGGGGGATATTAAACCCTGGCTACAGGGGGGAACTACCTGGCTATAGGGGGATATAACTACCTGGCTACAGGGAGCAAACTACCTGGTAAAGGCTGATATAAATAACTTTCCCGGTACGGGGCATTTAAGTGGGGGGCCAAAAGTATTGGCACCCTGCAATTCTGTGATAATACTCAGTTTTTTCCTGAAATTTTTGCAATCACAAATTCTTGGTTTTAAATATTTTATCTATTTTGCTTGCAATGAAAAAAACACAAAAAAAGAATGAAACAAAAAAAAAAAACATTGAACATTTCCAAAAATCCAAAAATTTGGGGCCCACAAAAGTATTGGCCCCTCGCCTAAAACTTTTGGGTCATGCGTTTAAAGGGAAATGCGGAAATTTGGGGTGTGAACATAAGATGTTTGTTTTTTAAATTTTACAGTGAAGATCATGGTGGGGAAGTCGTCATGGGTTTGGGACAGATGGAAAAAAAGAACAAATCTTCAGAACCTTTTTCCTAAAGTAACTTTACTGAAAAAGCTTCTGTTGCTGTCTGTGTACAACTGGGCTCTTACTGTATGGTCACTGTATGGAGTATTTTGGTTTTTTGTATAAAGTTTTTTAAATTTAGAATGGGATTTTGTTTATTCAGTAAATATGTGGGGGTCATATGTGGTATGGGGGTAATGGTATTATTTAGCCATTTTTGTGGTGATATATGGATGAATTGTTTGTCCCTATGTGGTGGTTATATGTTTTCATGGTGTGGTGAAAATTTTTCAGCAACTAGTGGTGGGAGATTGGTCAGGTGTAGTGTATTTTTCATTCACTAGTGTGGTGATATGTAAGACTTATTTAGTCACAGTGGTGGTTATATAGTTCATGGTGTGGATATTATTCAGTCACATGTGGTCGGTGGATTATTCAGACAGTATGTGGTGGTCATGGTGTGGTGGTTATTCATCACAGGGGCGAATGTAGGGGAAAACGTCTTTGGGCTAAATTTCTTTTCCCCGCCCTGCCCCTTTTTTTTTTGGAATTGGAAAAGGGGTCGATTTTGGGCGCAACAAAAAAGCCCTTACCGCTTTTCAACGTTGCTTTTTTGGTTTGGTTTTTTTTGGGGTTTCAAATTTTTTTGGGGTGGGAAAATGTTTTTTTATTCCCACCTTTGGTTTGGGGGGAATTGGCATTTTTCAGCATTTGGGTTAATTTTTTTAGAGGGAAATTTGGGCAAATTTTTGGTTTTGTCACTTTTTTGGATTTAGGGGCTATAAAGTGTTTTTTTACGTCAATTGTGTTAAAGCTTTTTTTTATGTTTTGGGGTTTTGGTTTAGGTGAGCACAGTGTCGGTGGGGTTTGACCAAAACATACGTTTTAAGGGCAAGTTACAAATACTAATAAATGTATGAAAACTTTTGATTTGCAGAAAAAATTTAAAAAAACCTTGAAAAAAACCTATTCTCATTATTTTTACATTTGGAAAAATAAATAATTTTGGTAATCCTAATTGCCCAAAAAAAAAAAAACGGGTTAAGGGTTTTAACCCGTTTTTCCCTTGTCAGATAGTAGAAAAACATTTTAATTGTTTTTTTCCCTTATATGTAAAAAAACCCTTCTGGTTTCAACGGGTACACACACAAACATAAAATATATATAAATATTATAAATATTTTTAAATTATATATTTTTAAATATAAATTATATACACACACACACTTTTTAAATAAAAACACACTTTTAAAAACACATCCCCCCAAGCGCATATATACATATAAAAAACAAAAAACAGTGTATAAAAATATATAAAAAATATATTATATAAAATATATAATTATATATATTATATATATATCCCTACACACACATGTAAAAAAATATGTGTTTTTTGGGTTTTAAATAAAAACCCACACACACATAGAGATGGTTGATATAGTCCTGATAATGTACCTTCCTTCTTTACAATACCAAATTTTTACGGGTGCTGAAAGGGTTACAACAAAACGCCCAATCCCCTGAAAACAAAATATCAAACAATGAACTTTGAAAAAATAAATCTACAAAAAATGTCCCCATAATTAAAAAGCTCTGCAGAAATGCAAGCACAAAAAAGAGAAAAATTTAATAAAACCCCAAATTGTCCCATTAAAGGGGGCAAATTTTTTTTTTCTTTTTTTTTTTAAACATTAAAAGAAAGTGAGAGAACAATACCGCACAAAAAATTTCGTCTTCCGTTTTCCTTTCCCCCGTTTTTGGAACTTAAAAAAAGGGTGTAAAAGGGAGTACGGGGGGTTTCAAGAAGGGAAGCAAGACAATCCCGTTTTGGAAAGAAGTCAGTGCTGTGGATCTTTACATCGGTTCAGCCAGAAGAGGGACCTTTCTCCTGCTAGATAGCTGAGCTCTCCTTCTCTACAGTGAGGGCAGAGATTGAGGAAAGAGTCCATGTCTAGATGTTATGTGTGTAGCAGGAGGGAGGGGGGTGTTGTGCATTGTGTGTCAGTGTGTATGTTTTGTCTCAGTGGGGGTGTGGGAGTGGCTGGCATTTTTATGATTGTCCCCATTTTTCCCTGTCCTCCTGCAGAGGCTCCTGATCCAGGTCTGAGTAGCTGCTTGGCGTCCAGTCCACGTCTTGGCTGAGTCCCCCTCGGCTTTTAATCATGCCCCTCTGTCTGTGTGTGAGTGCAGGCAGGCTGAAATGTTTTCCCTCAGTGTTACTACAGAGCGGCCCCTCGGTTAGGGGGCCCCCTTGGGCCATCCTGGGGTTTTTGGGGCCTTGCTTTTTTTTTCCATTATTAGTGCCACCGGACACAGCGAGTCCAAGCCCTTTCGGTTTGTGATGAGGGGGAGCACAACAGCAGAGCACACATTCCTTCTCTTGTTTCCCCTCCCTCACGCCAGGCGTAGACTTTTTTCCTCCCAGAGACAAGGAGCTCATCCAGCTCCTTATCCCGGCGAGGCATCCAGAAGAGGATCCCCCCCCCCCAAAAATAAACAAACCCCCCCCCTATTACAAAACAGAAAAATAATAACAAGAATAATAATAAGAAATAAAGCTCCGCAACAGCCGCCAGTGCCCCTTCCCTATGATCACTTGTAGTGCAGGAAAGTCCACACTTTCGGCTGCTTCTTCGCTGTTGCAGAGTTCTGCCTTATTTCAAGGAATCCTCTTCCCTCCTGGACACTTAGAGAAGAATTCATTTGTCCTTCTCAGATTTTTTTTTTTTTTTTTGACCACTAAATAAAAGTAGAAAGTCAGTAGCATTCCTCGGCTGGGGAAGTTTCCCGGCCAGGGCGCAGGGAGGCTGGAGGAGTAGGCTGTAGGGATCGCCCTCGTTGTTGTTGTGTGTTGCCTTGTAGTTGTGTAACGGGCTGACATTGAACAACTTCAGCTGTTTGCTTTTAGGATGTCTCGCCGCAAGCAAGCGAAGCCAAGATCACTGAAAGGTAAGAGACAAAGCGCCGCTCCTTGTGCTGTGACTGGGGGAAGCCAGGCGTGTGTGACTTGTGCTCTAACCCGCCCTATTCATCCAGACAGGGAGGCAGCGGACCAGGGCAGGGGCGGCCAACTTCCCCGTGTACCTACCGGAACGCAGACGCTGCTCGGACGGGCTGCAGACGCGCTAGCTTATGTGGCGGCTACCTGAAAGTTTTGTGTGTAACATGTGGAGGTGGTTATACGGTAACTGCGGCCGTGCTTCCTGGAGCCGCCGCTAATAGGAGTGGATACTGGGGCAATGTTACCACTGGAAACTTTATCGACCGCGGAGCGCTGAGGAGAACTGTGCTGGAATGTGGAGAGGCGCCTGGTCACGTGACGACCGGGGCTGCGGCGGGAAAGAGTGTGAGGGAATGGGCGAGGGGAAGAGAGCGCCGGCGCTAAAGTCAGAGGGGCAGCACGGGAGAGAGCGGCGGCGCTGTACTGAGAGGGGCACCTCAATCGGGGGAGAGCGCGGCGGCGCTGTACTGAGAGGGGCACCTCAATAGGGGGAGAGAGCGGCGGCGCTGTAACTGGAGGGGCCCTCAATGGGGGGGAGAGAAGGCGGGGGGCGCTGTAGTGAAAGGGGCACCTAAAATAGGGGGAGAGAGCGGCGGCGCTGTAGTGAAAGGGGCACCTCAATAGGGGGAGAGAGCGGCGGCGCTGTAGTAAAGGGGCACCTCAATAGGGGAGAGAGCGGCGGCGCTGTACTGAGAGGGGTACCTCAATAGGGGGAGAGAGCGGCGGCGCTGTACTGAGAGGGGCACCTCAATAGGGGGGAGAGAGCGGCGGCGCTGTACTGAGAGGGGCACCTCAATAGGGGGAGAGAGCGGCGGCGCTGTACTGAGAGGGGCACCTCAATAGGGGAGGGGCGGCGGCGTGTAGTGAAAGGGCACTCATGGGGGAGAGAGCGGCGGCGCTGTACTGAGAGGGGCACCTCAATAGGGGGAGAGAGTGGCGGCGCTGTGTAGGGAGAGCAGCGGCGCTGTACTGAGAGGGGCACCTCAATAGGGGGAGAGAGCGGCGCTAGAGTGAGAGGGGCACCTCAATAGGGAGAGAGCGGCGGCGCTGTGTAGGGAGAGGAGCGGCGCTGTACTGAGAGGGGTACCTCAATAGGGGAGAGAGAGCGGCGGCGTGTGTAGGGAGAGCAGCGGCGCTGTACTGAGAGGGGTACCTCAATAGGGGGAGAGAGTGGCGGCGCTGTGTAGGGAGAGCAGCGGCGCTGTACTGAGAGGGGTACCTCAATAGGGGGAGAGAGCGGCGGCGCTGTGTAGGGAGAGCAGCGGCGCTGTACTGAGAGGGGTACCTCAATAGGGGGAGAGAGCGGCGCGAGAGGGAGAAGGGCACCTCAATAGGGGGAGAGCAGCGGCGCTAGAGTGAGAGGGGCACCTCAATAGGGGGAGAGAGCGGCGGCGAGAGTTAGATGGGCACCTCAATAGGGAGAGAGCGGCGGCGCTATAGTGAGAGGGGCACCTCAATAGGGGGAGAGAGCGGCGGCGCTATAGTGAGAGGGGTACCTCAATAGGGGGGAGAGAGCGGCGGCGCTATACTGAGAGGGGGCACCTCAATAGGGGCACTTCAATAGGGGGAGAGAGCGGCGGCGCTATAGTGAGAGGGGCACCTCAATAGGGGGAGAGAGCGGCGGCGCTATAGTGAGAGGGGGCACCTCAATAGGGGGAGAGAGCGGCGGTGCTATAGTGAGAGGGGCACCTCAATAGGGGGAGAGAACGGCGGCGCTATAGTGAGAGGGGCACTCAATAGGGGGAGAGAACGGCGGCGCTATAGTGAGAGGGGCACCTCAATAGGGGGAGAGAACGGCGGTGCTATAGTGAGAGGGGCACCTCAATAGGGGGAGAGACCGGCGGTGCTATAGTGAGAGGGGCACCTCAATAGGGGAGAGAAGCGGCGGTGCTATAGTGAGAGGGGGCACCTCAATAGGGGGAGAGACGGCGGTTGCTATATGAGAGGGGCACCTCAATAGGGGGAGAGAGCGGCGGCGCTATACTGACGGGGCAACACAGACGAGAGAGCGGCGGCGCTATACTGAGAGGGGGCAACACAGACGAGAGAGCGGCTCCGTCACTAGAGCGTTCGGTTTTGGGCAGCTTTTACCTCACCGCATTACTTGCTGCGGGTGCTAAGTGTAATGTATCGTGGCCTGAGGATGCGCGCAGGGATACCGGAGGCTTGTAACGGGTTGTGTATAAGACGTCTGTGCGAGCTGTGTACGCGGCCACTGACAGTATTACTGAGCCCTCGGGTGGCTTTGCTGTCGCCCCAGGACCTTCCTCGTCCCTGACACGAGCTGGCCGCATTACCTGCTATAAATGTCGGGGCCGTGTGAGGGAGGAGGAGGACAAAGGCTGGCTTGTTGTGGTTGCTCAGAGTACTGTGCTGGGCCCACTGGAATGTAGGAGTCCAGGAATCCTGCACCTCAGCCATTAACCCTCGCAGTCCTATGGAGACAGTCCCAGCATAGTGTTTTCACCCCAGGTGTGCAGTGCCCCTACCACAGTGCCATCCATTACCTTAGCAAACTTATTATTATTGGGGGAGGATGGGGGTCGCATTCATTCATGTGCTACATTTTCATCATATTTCCTTCCTTCTGAAGCAGCTTACACCTCAATCTGTGCACTGTCCCCTTTCCATTAGTTTCAGACTAATTGCAGTTACATAATTAAAGATTTGCTCCGAGTTTCCTCGGATAGTGCAGACCTAATGGGTTTTGTATTTTTATATGTTGCCACTATATATATTATATATAATATTATATATATATTATATTTATATATATTATTATATATATATATATCACAATAGAGCTTATTGGATTTGGGAGATAAGATGCATACACTCACACATGGGACTCCTATAGAAGTATTAATTGTGATTTCCGAAGTGGTTTCTTGTGAAAGTGTTGTATTGGCAGCTGTACATGGGTCCCCTCACCCCCATTTCCATAGGCACTAGTGGATGTGTTAGAGATGATCAGTTAGTGGATGGGAACATTTTAGGGAAGATTAAATGTAACTAAGCAAGGTGCATTTAAACTACTTTAAATGTCAATAATCAAGGGATTAAAGGGAAATTTATCCTGGTAGATCTGTTTACCCTCGGATTGTTGTATTAAAAAAGAAGTCATTTTGTTGTCTGAGTATTTTTAAGTGATAAGACGTCTGATCGTTCTATGTGTAAATCGGTTATGCTGGCTCAGGAAGAGAGGGAATGCCACCAGATTTAGAAGACTAAGCTGCCAACAACCTTTATGGCTGCAATTGTAAAATCTATATAGTTTACTTCCGGCTAATGCCTATGTGGTGAGTGTGTTCCTGGGCCTGGATGTATGATCTGTGACAAGTAATTAATGCCAGCGACTAGCAGATTTAGAGGATCCTTTTAAGGTGAACCAACTAGTCCATATAATGGTTAAAAATAATTGGAAACAAAGGGAATACACTGCAAAGTTTTCCCTGTGTCCTCCTTCTAACTTAGGTTTTTTGGGTAAGCACATTTTATGTTTTTTTTACATGATTTTTGTCATTTTAAGTTGTTTTAATTCAAGAAATAGTGTATGGGGAAAAAAATATTTATTACATTTTCATTGGTAATTGACAGAGTGGGACCTAAAAACAAAACCAATAATGACAAATAGCAGCTAAAACAGAAGAAATAATTTTTTTTTTTCAAGTAAAAGTGATTAAGTTGTGGTATCACTCCAGACTATTGCTTGTCAAAGCTGTTTATCCCAGGATCTTCATTATCCCAGTTGTACTCAAAATAGAGGTTGAGATTTATTACAATTGACCTACATACTGCTCTCACTGAGCACTCGTAGCTTTTACTTTTATGCCGTCAAGTCCACAAATACAACTGGAACCTATTTTTGTTCTTTGGGCCTTCACGTAAATACCTAAACATTAAGAAAAATCTGTTACCATCTCTGCAGTCAATAAAACGTTTACATAAATTCAGCATTTGTGATTGTATCACCTCTGCATGTCTTTGCTCATATCATTCCTAAGGTGTATTTGTGGACAGGTCTAGTATAATCTGACCAGCAGTACAACAGTGAGTTGTAACAATTGCGTTCATATTCGCTTGAAACAGCAAACATGTTGTGGACTTATAAATTCTGAAGGCTATTTAACAGATAAATCTTAATTGAACCAAGAATGCTTTGTTCTTAATGGTCTGAATTAGTTGCTGGTCAGTGAATACTGGTAGGTTGTTCACTTTATGTTAACCTTGCCTTTAATACCGAACATCAATTAGTAAACTTTTTTTTTTTTTTTTTTTTTTTATAGATTTGTTAGACCCTTTGCCCTTTTATTGTACAGCATCTGTACGGCTTTCTCTTTGGTTTGTGTAGATTGTGTATTAAAAAAGTCACTTAAGGTCATTAGCGCTAATACGTTTTGCATTTCCTCAGCAGAACTAATCTTACAAAATCTACATCCTGCAAACCAGAGTTGTGCACATGTATATTCTGTAAAATATGTTTTAATGCTTATACTGCTCTTTTGCCATCTCGCCAGTTTTTTTTTTTTTTTTTTTTTTTCTGGTTCTCCGGATTCTTGCACTGGGTGTGGTCTTCCATTAGTTGCGCTTTGGTCTGTCCTGACATAGCTCCCAGTAGAGTTAGAGTTTAATGATGGGCTTGTGGTCAGAACATGTTGCAAGTACTGATATATCAGAAGTCCTTCTGTGGAAAAGCTAGAACTCTCATAAAGAAAATGTCTTCCTTACCATAAATATTTTATTGCAGGAGGATGCTATGGAGTATGCATAATAAGCTCTATGCAAAATATACTCCATGATAAGTTCATCAAGGTACTTGTCTAGTGCTCTTTTGTTTTAGTAATTAATCTTTAGCTCCAGTTGTTGCGTAGTTCCAAGGTTTTATATCTTCAGAATTTACCCTTATTTTCTTTTCTCCCATGTTTGGTTATATATATATATATTTTTTTGTCCCTCCCCCTTCTATCGTTTAGGAGTATTCAGCTTTTTCCACTTTTCTTCCAGAAGAAGTGTTCCAGAATGCAGTTCTAGATGTCTGCATCTCATTAATTGTTTCCATATAGATTTGATGTCTGACGTGGTTGTTACAGTGAGGGTTGGAATTTTTTTTTTTTTTTGTACTGTATAAAAAAAAAATTACTTCAAGCTGAAACAACTTTTGATTTGACTGCTCATGGCTTGGCAGGGAAGATGAATGCCTGGCAAAATGCTTTTTTTGTTCAATGTGTTTGAATTTTCCGATTGGCTCCTGTCAAGCTGTCAAAGGTCACCACCAGTCCAGCAGGGGAAATGCAACTTTTTAATCCTATTTCAATTAAATCAGAAATATGGCCTTGTGGCGTGTTTTTTTTTTTTTTTTTTTTCCCCTCCCTTTCTTTGTCTCTTGCCTAGGGAGTTGAGGTAGCTAGAGGAGGTAACAGGCATTTCACCTTCTCTGTTCTGGAATATACATTTCATATTGATTCAAATATATTTTACATTAATATTGTAGGGTAATAGAAAGTCAACAATTGCTGTTAATGTCACCTGGGATCAGATGCTCTGCTGAAGCATTTGAATGCTGTAAACTGCAATGAAGCTCAATTGACCTGCACATGGACAAACACATTACTAGTAAAAGTCTTTTTGAAATGAAATGATTTTTATACAGGCAACTCCATATTTCCAGTGGAAGACAAGGATGGTTTGTGTAAATAATTTTATATTTTCACCTGTAGCAAATTCAGAAATCTTTTCTTGGGGGGGTAATGTCACCGCAGTGTGTGTTGGAGTGTTGTGTTTTTTTGTTTTTTTTTTTGCAAAGCCAGTAGTAGATGCAGCAGAAAGGAGATGTGTGCAAGTCCTACCTTTTAATATATTCCTTTTGGATTTACTCCTGGCTTTGGCTCTTATCAAAAACTGCAACGTTGATTCTCTGCTTCCCGCACCTCCAAAAAAAAGTTGCTTGTGAAGCCACCCTTAACAACTCTAACTGCACATTAATAGGTTTTAAGGCAGACATAAAATGGGCTACATAAAACATATTTTTTAATTTGGAGCTTATTAGTAACTGTTTTAAGCTGCTTCCTATTCTACATCTTCTGTTCGCCTTCATAATATGTATTGCAAAAGTCTCATGAAAGTGTAAATCTATTCCTATAAACTGCAATGTCACGTTTTGCCCAAAAAAAAGTTTATGGGTCACTGAAAAACTTAAGGTTGTGTCTAACCTTAAAGTTATACGTATTGTCCTGATACAGGCTCGGTACAATCTTGCGCCATCTATTAAAAAACATACGTGGTTTATTACCAAAGTGTAATTTTCTTTTTGACCAAAGCAGCCTGTGGGCGATGGATGCCGTCCATCAGAAGAACCTATAAAAGCGATCCAGTAAGAGAATCTATATGTTCATGGGGGCCTCTAGTTAGTGAGTGGCATCTGTCAAGGCATTTCTCGCATACTACTTTTTTTTTTTAACATCTTGACAGAGACAAAGGAAGGCGCATCCATACAATCACGACATGTTGTAAAATTGAAATAAGATTTTGTAAGAACTCTAGAAATTGTATTTCCTTGAAGTACTCCAGATGTTTGGAAAGTAAGTGGTCAAGAAGAATCCAGTTTTGGGAATATGCCTCGTTAGTAAAATGAGTCTGCAGAGACTATAAGCCTGCCATAGTAAAGCTGCCCACAAACAAATTTAGTTATGCTGTTCTATGTTATGATTTAAAGAGCAGTGATATGCAAATTAGAAAAAAAAAGTACATTGCTTTAGGCCAGGCTGTTTTTGTTTTTCAGATGTAGGCAATTTAAAACGAAGTTCACATATAGCAAAATTTGCAATTTTGCACAGTTCTGCAGGAAAATCTGCAATACAATCTCACCAAACCATGTGGATTTCTCTGCAAATAAAAGCACTTGAATTAAAAATCAATAAACCATATGTTCATCTGCCAATCCTATGGCACTTTAATCATTGCCCTGGTCCATCACTGGTTTTCTTTTTGGTTTTTCAGTAGAGCTTGAATTATGTTTTTAAACCCCCCTGAATTACGCACCCGGGAATCAATGGCGCTATTAAAAAATAATAGTATAATGTTGTACATGTTACCCATAAAAGTGTAAAGAGTGAAAAAATCAGGGATACTTTTTAAAAGTGATATTTTTTGTGGTGACTTTTGAGGTATAGCCCTTCTTCAGATATAATTATAAACCCATGTCTGAAGAAGGGAGCTAGTACTCTTAAAAGCTCCCATCAAATATACTCAACCTCTAAAAGGTTTTGCTTCATTTCTTAACTCTTCTCATGATTTTCAGTGATGACCTGGTGGCCCATGTGACTGCTGCAGCATGTAATTGGTTGCAGTGGTCATATATCGACATGGCATCTTTTAAAACGGGATGTATAGAAAATTGCGGGCAATCAAGGAAGGATTATTTTGGGATTACCATGGGATACATATGGTTTTGCAGCAAAAACCTTTTTATGCTGTCCATATCCACAACACCCCAGTATTGTCTTGATGGGGTAACAATTTTATACTATTGGGCTGCGCTCCTACATGTTAGATCTAAGGTAAATATTTAGTTTTAATGATGTGTGAAGATGAAACTTTGTTTTACTGTATAGAGTTGAGATTATAATTTTTAAACTGCTATATTGCAATAATAACCACATAATGGTTATAAGGTAAACCCCAAAACACTCCTTGATTTCAAGTAGTTATAAAATCAAAACGTATTGAAATAGGTTTACAAACGTGACTGCAATTCATTAACTTAAAAAAATTATTTTCTCTCCTGCAGACTCGCTGTGCATTCTATATTTGTTGGAAATAAAGGACTGGTTTTTTTGCTCTAAAAAAAAAAATGCAGAAATACTGTATTTTAAAAGTATTTTATTGGGAAAAGGGCGTTTTTATGCCTTGTGCCCCGGGGCCTAAGAGAGTTGTCTGATGTGTGTTGGGGTGTGTGTGTGTGTGTATTAAAATATTATTTATATATTTATATATATTTATATACCCTACCTTTGCCCACTTATTCCGATTGAAGCCACAGATTGGCAGTAGTTGTCACGTACCAATTGCAGAAGAGGTAAACATAGAACGGGGGATGCCACTGTCCTCTTCATAACTACAATGGTGGTGAGAGTATTTATTATTTTTTACTATTATGTAGCTTCCCCCATGTTGGTTTCTATTTAAAACTGGGTTTGGACATAGTGAAATTAACCCATTATGGATTGGCCTATTTTCCTCAGTTATTCTTTGTGAAGGTTTGTGGATATTCTACATTTTACATATGATTTATAAATTAGCTTTTTATTTTTGGGGCTTTGGTTGCCAAAAAAGCATTTTTTTTCCCCTTGTTTACAATGTGGTAAAAATATCAGGTTAACTTTATTCTTCAGCTCAGAATGAATACATTAAGGGGCCGTTCACACGGCTTATTTCGCCGTGGATTGGAGCCGTACTTCGCGCCGGATTTGCGCTGCAGTACGGCTCCAATCCGTCGCAGTAATTACGGTAATCCACAGTTCTCATAGAGAACAGTGGATTCCGTCGCTCATACGCGCCGTGGATAATGCAAGTCTATGGGGCCGGCGGGCTAATACTAAATAAGCATAGCTTTTCTATTGTTGTATCGGAGAAGATCTTCCTTGCGTCTCCACATTC
The DNA here is from genome assembly GCA_025379985.1 of Phyllomedusa bahiana. Lineage (NCBI taxonomy): Eukaryota > Metazoa > Chordata > Amphibia > Anura > Hylidae > Phyllomedusa > Phyllomedusa bahiana. The sequence continues at coordinate 220,633 of JAODAL010001288.1, read as the reverse complement.
TGACAGCCATAATTTTTCTGTTTTGCTGACAACATAACCATATATGAGGCTGATTTCACGCGGCTTATAACGGGCGTAAAGTGGGGCATACTGTGCGTGCCACTATACACCTACTGGTTTAGAAGAGCGCTGTGGGCATTGCATACTTCTAAAGAAGTGCTCTGTGCTGGCCCTCATTCACTTTCGGTTCCTGCGCTGGGAAGTGACATGTTGCTTTTTCCCGATGTATACAATAATTGCGGGCTTCAGGCGTACTACAGCACAACTCCACCCCAAAGTATGGCCCGCAATTACACCGTGTGAACATACTCTAAGGCTTTGTTTTTTTTATGGATGGCATTTTGGGTGTGTGACAGTGTATCAGTATATAAATACATATTTGGTACCAACACAATGATAACGTTCCATCGAAAGGTAACATGTCATTTCTACTGCTTGGAGCAATAAAACAACTGCAGATTTTAATATATACAGATGCCATGCTTACAATTCACTGTGACATCTAAGGCTATGTTCACACGGCGTAATTGCGGGGAGGGATTGCGGTGGAAATTCCACCGTGTGCTGGGGGGGGGTGGGGGCGGCAGCTCGCCGGCCCCATAGACATTCATTATCCAGGGTGCGTATCCCGCTGGGATAATTGACATGTCACTTTCTCCCGGCTCGTGAAATAGAGGGAAACTGTGGATTACCATAATGACTGGGATAGGTTGCAGCTGTATTTTGCGCAGTACGTCGCGAAATATAGAACAAAATCCATCCCAAAATAAGCCGTGTGAACATGGCCTAAGGGGTTAAACAGCCAGGCTCAAAGGGCCCATGCAATCACAATGACTTATATGTACAGAGTAGTGCATAAGGCATTTCATGACATGCATCTGTGCACTAAAGGGTTAGTTTATCTCCAATTTCTGTGAAACTATCTTTACCCTTAGCCAAATTTAACTTTGGGCCACATGTATGAAAACTGTCTAGTTCTAAAACTCACTTTGTTGCCCATAGCAACCAATCAGAGAGTCCCTTTCATTTTATATTGTGCTCTGGAAAAAATAGAGGGGCGCTCTGGTTGCTATGGGCAACAAAATAAATTTTAGACCTAGACAGTTTTCATACATGTGGTCCATAGTGAGAACTTTATTAAGTTACCTAGTTTAGATAGGTCATCTGCAATGGATGACATGTTTTTTTTATGTATTTGGAGAAAATCAAACAAAACTAGATAGCATTTAGAAGTGACTACAAATGTTGTCCGTTCCGACAGTGGACTTGGTCGATGCATGTATAGCTAATAATTTTTTTTACATGCTTAAAACCTGTTTTAAAATAGAAAAATCTAGATTAAAGTCTAAAATAGTTGAAGCATCACATTAATTTCTTTATCACTTTCTCTTGTCTAATTAACAGGACCTCTTGGGCATTGTATAGTTGGTTCAGAGGCTTATACTGCTGGGCATGCTACCTGTATCTCTCTATGAAATGATCTCCCAGACCAAAAAATGGCATTAATCCACTTTCCTCCCATACTCTTTCCTGTTCACTTTGTTTTCAATTCATACATGAAAACTTTTTTTTGACACCTCAATTTTACCTATATTAGTGATACTGTTCTCTTGCACCTTGTCCGATCTGTCTTCCTGGCTGCCACTATTCAGCATTGCTCTCTCTTTTGATAGTTTTAGTGTTATAACCCCATTAATGGGGAAAAAACCATCTCTTGACCTATCATGTGCTGCTAACTGCAACCAGTCTCTAATCTCCCTTTCATCTCTAAGCTGCTGGAATGCTTGGTCTGCTCTCACTTTTTTGGACATCTTTCTGCTAATTCCCTTTTCGATCCTTTACACTCTAAGTAAAGTTTCCTTACTCAAGTCTCAACTGTGTCACTGACAGCTCAACCTAATAGCAACTTGAGCTCGGGAAGAATGGAGCATAAAGTTATATCATTTGATATTTTTGTATATTTATGATGAAATTAAAATAAATATTACAAACAATGCTCATTCAGTGTATTATTGCTGACAATACTTCTTTAGCTCACATTGTTGGGTTCTGTTCTCTTTTCTCTACATAGCAAATTAATTGTAGATTTGTTTTTTTAGTACCATTGCTGTGCTTTATTAAAGACCAAGTAAGGGCCCGTTCACACGGCTTATTTGCCGACGGATTGGCGCCGTATTCCGCGCCGGATTTGCGCTTCAATACGGCGCCAATCCGTCGGAGTCATTACGGTATTCCACTGCTCTCATAGAGAACAGGGATTCCGTCGCTCCTCCCCGCTCGGCAAATCCGCCCGCGGGGGGGAGAAAGTGACATGAACATTTTTTTACGGCGCGGACGCGCCGTAAACAATGCATTGTCTATGGGCCGGGAGCGGCCCCCCCCCACCGCGCTCCGGCCCCGTCCCGCCCGTTTCACGGCGGATTTGTGCGCTCAATACGGCGCACAAATCCGCCGTGAATAAGCCGTGTGAACACGGCCTTACACTAACCAAAGGGTAACAATGTTTTGAACTGCCGACTTTCAGGCTCCATATCTCATTGTCCATTACTTCTTTGAATGTGAGCCTACCATCATCTTGGCAATGTCCTACATCAATTTGACTTGCAACTATTTAGCATGTGCTTAGTTCTGCAGATTCTTGTCTTGTAACTGCATTGTTACTGTTTTTGTTCTTGGTGTTTAAACTTTCTTTTATAAGACAAATTGCAAACTCCCATTCCCCAATAGCTCATTGTGTTATTAGGTTGATTCTCAAGTGAAAGGTCATTGGTTCGAATCCAGGAACAGCCATGAAGAAGATTCCCCTAGAAAAGAGAAACCGCATCATCCAGCTCATCAATAGCGGTCTCTCGGCCAGGAATATTTCCAGACAACATCATATGAGCGCCATCATGTGAGAATACGAAATTAAGTCTGTCTAGCAAGAGCCAAGAGGTGAATGTCCAGGCAAAATATCGGAATCAATAAGTCCTCTCAGCACGCGGTCTATTCTGGTACAACAAACACGGCAGTGGAAGTGGCTTGTATGCTTCGTAATCGTGAGATCAGACATCCATGCCAGCACTGTGCAACAGGCATTACTCAAGTCTGGATTGTAGTTCAATAGGCTGAAATGGATGGATATTTTTCGGCTTCATTAATTATTGTAATCTTGCATTCAAAGCTGTAGTGGATGGTGAGCCTGAAAGTCAAAAGTTCGAAACATTATTACCCTTTTGCTTATTAGTGTATATCTCTCCGCATAACATCACCCCTAGACTGCTACAACATGCCAGTGATCTGCTTTTGGCCATCTTTGACATCCCTTCTGAAACCATTACCACCCCACCCACTGTCTATCGCCCTTCCTGTGCTGCACTTTCTGACAGCAATCAAAGATTACCTTCTCCACAATCAGAACCCTTCCAATCTTATTTCCAAGAGTTTTCTCATGCTTAACTGGTTCTCATTAACTCAAGACAATTAGATTTATTCCCTGATTCCACAAATTAAAGGAAACTTTTGACAGTTCCTGATATCTTTTCTTCCTTACTCTGGTTCCCAGGTGTCAAGCAAACAACCTGTGGGCCAGTTATGGACCTCATTTTATGTGTCCTGTTAGGGCACAAAAAATAGGCTCACATAGTTATGATTTGCAGTCTTAATGGGTGTTCACATGGCATGTGTTCAGGGCATAATTGCTCTGCAATGTGCTCAAAGTACGTCACACAAATATGGTACATTTCATGGAGTTTGCCATGACTCGTACTGTGGGCCTGTAAAAACAAGGGGAGGGTGAATGGGGGCCAGAGCGCTGTTAGATGTCCGCACTGGCCATCACGTACTTCTAACAGCAGGTGTAAAGTGGCGAGCACATGTATGATCCACTATAGGCCGTGTGAACCTACCCTTACTGTAATGTTTGGCCGTTTAAAGGGGATCCTTAATGATGATGTGACATTTGGTGCAAATGAGTCTGACACCCCTGCTTTAGTTTGTGGCATTCCCTGTTATTCCTACTAGAAATTCATTACCAATCTGTCAACTGGGTATTACCAGTTGGGGAGGGGAGGGGAATTTCCCTGCACAGTCTGACATTGTCCTGTCAGTGCTGATGGAGTCAGTGTGGGCAAGGACACATCTCTTTTGAAAACTGGATTGGTAATACTCATCTGACTGATTTCAGTAATTTCTAGAATGAATAACGGGAACAGAATAATATACTTAGAAGATGCTCCAGAATTGTTGTTTCACCGGCATTTACTCAGACAATTGACATCTTTTTCAGGGACTGGTTGTCTTAGAAACCTTATATAGCTCCTAAGCAGCAGCCCCATGGCCAAAAACAGCAGGATCACTAAAAGGAGCAGGTAAGAACAAGGTGAGGTAATGGTGCCCCATTATAGGTATATGAGGCCTGACAGTGCTCTTTAAATGAAGTATTTTGAAAAGAAATAGAGCAATAATGTCATCCTTTTAGGAATCCAAATTATTGTAATCCATAACTACACTGTTCGAATTACCCTCGGTTGCAACCCTACCATGGTGAACGTTATACAACAGTAGTTAGCGATGTTATAAATGCTGCACAGAGCTAGCAGCATCCATGTTGGTCTACAAGAAACATTGCTTCCCTAATTTCCGATTGGCTGAGAAGGTTCATTTGACTGGTTTATCAACACTTTTCTTGTCAAGCAGTTTGATCCGTCTAAGGAAATTTGTGAAAAGTGCTGTTTTTACATATAGTTGCTTATAGGGGTGTTCTCAATATGCTGTTTCACAGAGCCGTCTCGTAACAACCAGTCTCAGGCTCCATTTCCTGCTGAGTGAACACCAGGCTTTGAGCTTCAGAAAGAATTTCCTATTTCAATCAGGATCATGGACAGTCAGACCAGAAGAAAAAACAGAGATCTTGTAATTCATGGGTGAAGAAAGATCTCTTCCCTACTAGTAGCTTGTTCCTCATACAGCCTGACAAACCTTCTTCGAAGTCTGCTACTGAAGCCTTATTTCTCTCAAATTCCGATTGTAACTAGGAGAGTAGTCAGGATGAGAGAGGCCCATAATCATAAATGTAGCCAAGGGTCAGAGCCAGGAATAGCATAAGGAGGTACCAGACAAACTATCCAAGACAGGGGTGATATCCAGGAACAAGGTCCAGATCAGTCAGGACTAGCAGAAGAAATGAAAGCCTGGACAAGAATGCAACTCCTATTCCAGATAAGCTACTGGCAGTTCTGTACCTCTTCAGATAGACCGCTAGCAACCTGATGCTACAGTGGATTTTAAGCAGCTGAACAGGGTTGTAATGCCTGGGTGCAGGCGGGGATGCTTCCAATTACCTAGCACAGGCCATTGGCAGAATGTGTGATAAGCTACCAGTGCAAAAACCTGGAACGGGATACACTAATAGTGCCTGGGTGAATGGCTCATAAAGCTTTGTGTGCACTTCCCTGACCAGAGCACTTTTACCTCTTGTGCCACCCCTGTTTCATCAAGGATTGCAAGTTCTTGCGAACAGGGACCTCAAGCCTGTTGTCTGAATTTTTAATTAGGTTGTTACTATATAGCATCCAATCTTGTATGTGTACCCTCTAAATTGTAAGAAAAAAATGCTGCAGGGAATGTTGTCATGTAAACTTCTGTAATAAATCTGTCATGCGTAAAGATACACCTATAGGTCTGCATGGTATTGGGTGTCATCAGTGTTGTCTGTAGACCTAGGTATAGTTGGTAGATCTGAATTGGCAATATGCCAGCAATTTGTATCATGACAAGCTCCATGAATGCATTTTGCATATGAATCTTGAACATACTACAGACATGGGTATATGCATTTATAATACAGTTCAACTTGGATCATTGTTTTCTCCTTAAGTGAGGTTACATTATAAAATGTAGCAGATTGAACATAAAATCTACCCGGGGTGGTAGCAGTGAATGTGCATGTAAGCTCTGCCTTGTATAACTTTGTTGTTGCTGCGTGCTCATTATGTTTGATTTAACAACAACGTTTTGCAATACATTTTTCAATCCGAAAAACGTATTTCGTAAAACGTATCCAGACACCCAAAGTGTGGTACGTGTGTGGATACATTTTCTGGACTGCAAAAACGTACCCTATAGTTTTAAATAGGGTGTCTGATGCATAAAACGGATCAAGAATTTACATGTCCGTTCTTTGATCAGACCCGTTAAACGCAAAGACGTATGTAAAACATGTATTCGCGAAACATCGATACATGTTTTACATTGAAACTAACATAATCACACAGGAACATTGTTAGATACGTGTTTGAGGCCCAAAAACGAACCCAAACCAGACTGTAAAAAAAAAAAAAAAAATGCCGTGTGAACATCGCCATTAGCCAGAACTTGATATAAAGACAAATATTTAAAGTTCAAAGTATTATTAAAGAAAATGCCAAATGTTTGTAGTGTTGCATTTGAAGGAAAAGTGTTATAAACTACCATTTTTTTTGTGAAGAGTAGTTTTTATTAGTACCAAATGAAAATAAATGCTGCATTTTTGATAAAAAAAAAAAAAAAAAAAAAAATCTTAAAAGTGGGATGCCAAACAAAAATAACTTAAGTTATGGTGTTGGGTATTTTGTAAGGCATTCCAGGTGCAGAATAAATAATGTGATATTATTTTAGTTTGTGCTTTTTAAATGCAGTAATACCAATTATGTAGGGTTTTTTTTTTAATGATAAATGGGTTTATATTTTGGCCTAGGGAACGTTAACCATTTGAACACTTAAAATATATGCTGCGGCACTTATGTGGCGCAATAAATAGCCATCTCATTGATTTCCTATTGCACACCGCCTAGGGCAGGGTATAATAGGAGTGCAATCGTGGCAGACCTAGCGACAATCATTTATCACCCTGCAATCTCATCACAGTGGGGCTGATGAGGCAGCAGAAGGGGGAGCCACAGCACTTTTTAACAAGTGGATGCTGCAGTCATGGTGAGGGCAGTGTCTCGGTGCATTTGATATGGTGACACATAAAAGGTTGGTAAGTAAAATGAGAATGCTTGGACTGGGGGAAAATGTGTGCAAGTGGGTAAGTAACTGGCTCACTGATAGAAAACAAAGGGTAGTAATTAACGGTACATACTCAGACTGGATCCCTGTTACTAGTGGGATACCACAGGGCTCAGTATTGGGCCCTATCCTCTCTAACATTTTCATTAACGATCTTGCACAAGGATTGCACAGTAGAATATCGATCTTTGCAGATGATACTAAGCTCTGTAAAGGAATCCACACAATAGAGGATAATGTGTTATTATAAATGGCTCTGGATAAGCTGGAGGCCTGGGCAGAGAAATGCCAGATGAGGTTTAACACAGATAAATGAAAGGTTATGCACAGGGTGAGGAAAAATCAATTACATGACTACATGTTAAATGGAAAAACCGTGGTAAAAGTGGACATGGAGAAGGACTTAGGAATCCTGGTGACAGTAAACTTAATTGTAGCAGCCAGTGTCAGGCAGCAGGAGCCAAGGCATAATAGGATCATAGGTTGTATTATAGGGGCATAGATGCACATATGAGAACATTTTTCTCCATTATATAAGTCACGGATGACACACATGAAATATTGTGTACATTTTGGCAACATGCAACAGAAAGGGGACATTGTAGAGCTTGAACAGGTTGCAATGGAAATAATAAAAGGACTGGGTGGACTGCAATAACCAGTAAGATTAGCAAAGTTGGGGTTATTTAGCTTAGAGAAAAGACGACTTCGAGGGACATAATAAATATGTTTAAATACATCAAAGGTCAATATAGAGATCTCTCTCAAGATTTAGGACTGTATCCAGAACAAGGGGGCATCCTCTACGTCTTGAGGAGAGAAAGTTTCTACATAAACATAGAAATGGATTCTTTAATGTTAGAGCAGTGAGACTGTGGAACTCTCTGCCAGAGGAACTTGTCATGGTGAATTCAATAACAGTTCAAAAAGGGTTTGGATGCATTTCTGGAGTGTAATAACAAGTTATAGTGACTAGGATTCAGAAGAGGGGTCATTGATCCAGGGATTTTTCTGATTGCCAGATTGGAGTCGGGAAGGAATTTTTTTCCTAAAATGAGGACAATTGGCTTCTATCTCATTGGAGTTTTTTGCCTTCCTCTGGATCAACACTTTAGCAAGACTTTGGCAAAATAGGCTTTACTGGATAGACGTCTTGTCTTTTTTAAGCCTTTCAAACTATGTAACTATGTTATAAGGAGCCAAATTCTATACAACCCCAGCTGCTTATGACCAGTTTTAGGCGTAATTCACAGCCAGCACCTGCTTTGTATGGAGTAGATTCAGTATGTGAGCCTATTCCATATACCCTTAATACCGCTTTGATGAAATGGTAGATCATGGGGCGTTAAGGTGTTAGATACAGTACTGTGACTAAGCTACTTGCAAATGAGAAGGCTGAGAAGTCTTGGCACCATCTGCAATTTCTTGATTGCATTGGTTACCATTTTGGTTGCCATCTGGAGCCCTGTATAATGAAATGTGCCCTACTGTACTTCATACATATTTTTTTTCTGTGTCATATTTTGTATGTACTCAAGTCCTGTGACCTATGAAAGCAAAGGGCTTTTATTACACTACTCTGTGAGATCTTGTGTATTGTCTACAATAATTCAGTGAGGAGTACTAGTATAAAATAACATATGCTTGTATTGATTAAAACCAAACAATGAAAGGTAAGAAAAAGGAGAGAAAAAGTTCACAGATCTTTCACACATTGAGATTAGCCGTTATTTTCTATGAAGGTCCAACCCCACTAATAATATAACATCTGTGCTATTCTGTTATCCTTAATCCCATATGAATAAAATCGAAAGTGTTAAAAACCAGCCAAATTTCTGTTGCTAATCACAAACGCAATTTCAAATAAAAATTGTCGGCCTATACCAGTGGTAGACTACAGACGGCCCATGATGGCTTCCCCTGCCTACCATGGGTCCCCTTTACCATCTGTATGCTGTGCAGTATATACAAAGCATTTTGCTGATGTGAGCTTTGCTGTCCTGTGTACATAAACTGCTATATGTTTTCAGGACACCAGCATAGTTTTTTTTGTATCTAAGTAGGATAGAAATAGACTATTAGACAGAAGTATATTATTTAATGTTGAGCTTGTTCTCTAACCTGATCTTTGCTTTCCTACTCTTCTGTTCTACACATTATGCACAGAAAGTTCAGGGTGCTTCAATAGTTGGGACTTCTAAAGTACCCATGCACATTAATTGACTAAGGTGTAAGGTTTTTCTAACCTTCCCCTGGCAGGAAAGCTCAAGAGAAGAAGGGTCAGGCATGTTGAGTCTCTACATTGTGAACACAGGCACTCTTGGCTGAGCAGAGCATACATGTGTATAGGGGTTGGCACGAGGAATAGAATAGCCAAATGCTCATTGTGAGCTATAGTAAGGCAAGGTCTAAACAGCCGTTTCCATCAAATTTTCAGCACATTCAGTATTTTGAATTTGCCAAAAATCAGACGCTACCCAGTGCTGCATAGACCACAGCATGGATTTTTTTACCTTTTGGTTTTAAAATCCGCCGGAATATGTAACATTTTGTATATTCTTCCGGATTGCTGTCGAATTCCTATACATTCAATTGTACGGGACCGACGGCAAATCTGAAAACCGACCGCAACTATTGCACAGAACTGCGATCCAGCAATGTCAAAATGCTGTCTGATTTTGGGTGGCATTTTGACATTTGCTGTGAAGACCCAGCCTAAGTGTATGGGACCGCTTTAACCTTGAAATAACATGTACCTGGTTGTCAGTCTTCTTGAGGGAGGATGATTGAAATGAGAAAATCCCTTTAAGTTCTGAAAGCTACATTATCAAACTCTTCTGGTATGTCCACAGAATATGCCAAAAACATCTAATAGAGACAGATCCCACCTCTGGGACCTGTAATTATCTTGAGAGCTGAGGTCCTCTTACCCTATTCTCTTTTGTGCTGTGTCTACAGTGAACAGTGGTACAAATATGGACTTCTGTTCTCAAGATGGGGATGGATGCCATGTCCACATGATGGTTTTGATGTGCTCAATGCGTGTTTTTCACACTTGCGTCTCGAAATGCGCGCTAAGAGTCATGATGGTGCTATTGAATTAAATGGGAATAAGCGCACATCCACACAGCTTCATTTTTTTGTGCATGGTTTAACATTTGACAGGCTGCGAAAAAAATGGGAGTGCAGGGCCATTGCCAGTGTGCAAACGCACCCATAAAAACAATGATGTTCCCTATACTGAGAGAAACGAATGAAAATAAATATCAAAAATGTGTAGCAAAAGACATTAAAGTAAGAAAACGCATAAAAGTGCATGAAAAAACATACATAAAAAATGTCTCCTCTGACAGAAGTTCCATTGCAAAATTCTAGGCTGTGTGAACAAGACCTGCACCTGTTAGGATATATTCACAGTGTATTTTTCTGGACAGGAAAAACTACATTAAATCCTCTGCATTCCACAAGTGACCTGCTCAGTTTTCCACATGAGGAAAAAATACATGTGAAAAAAAAATGACACGGATTCGCATTAAAATCAATGTGGCGCGTATTCCACACAGTTTTAAAAGTGGGAAAAAATACTGTGTGAAAATACCTTTTTCTCATGGCATATCCTGTGGTAATCTTTCTCAATTTTATGTGTGTCCATAAAAGCTGCTGTAAAGGTCTCCTTTCTGGGAATTAAACTGCTGGGACCCCAACAGTGCCAGAAACAGGACTCCCATGTGTGTTGTTTTTTTTTTTTTTTTTTTTTAAACAGACCGTGGCTTCTGTATCTGCTGTAGCCTATGACATAGAGGGACAGTGCATATGTGGCATCCTCTTGTGTGGGCCCGAGACTGTATATGAGACTCGCAAGCACTGATCAGTCTTGATTTATATGAATAATACACTGTTAGGCTTGGTCTACACAGCATAAGACAAAAAACTCGTTGAAAACCAAAACGTTAGGGGTGCATTCACACGTAAAAGGCCAAATACCGGTCATATTTTCCGACCGGTATTTTCTTTTTTTTTGGCACGTAAGGGGTCGGCTTTTTTCCATGGTTTGCGGATTCAAGCTGTCCCCCTTCGCACCCACATGTTCATGTTCTGCTTGAAAACCGGGCGGAAGAATGAAAATGTTCTAAGTTTTTTTTCGTTAAGCCAGTGGTGTGGAAAATCCGTTCAGTGGGGACTGCTGAACGGATTTTCTGTTAGTCTATGGGGGAAGTGTTGCATGTCAGTTTTCAGACGGTTTCTAAAACTGCAAACCGTCTGAAAAAAGACCAATAACCCTTAAACTGCCTTGACGTCATTTTTTTTGTCCAAAGCAGTTGGGCTTCTGATGGTTTTTTTTGGGTGTTTTTTTGGACTGTTTTGCGGCAGTTTTTAATGTATGCAAAATTCACATACCTTGTTAAGACAGCTGGGCAATTTTTCAGCAGAGCCATCCAAAAAACCGTACCCAAAAACGTCCGGAGATTTACATAGCCTTCAGTAGTAAATTTTCTGCACTGACCTGTCGTTTTTTGCAACGTGTTACAAAAAACCACCTGCAGCAAAAGCGAGCAGAAAAAAAGTTTTGTGCAGACTACAGAACGTTTTTACTATTAGGCTATGTCTACACTGCATAGGAAAACGATTGTATCTTTGGCGCTTTTCGTTTTTTAAAAGCGCCAAAGATAAGATCGTTCCTGCGGCCCCATAGACTGCAATAGGAAAGATGACCTGCAGTCTCCACAGCTCGTCTTTTCTCTGCTCGTCTTTCGGCAGCGGCGTATTATACAGCATGTTGTATAATACAACTGCGCTTCTAATTATCTTGACGTATTTCAATAAAATACAATTGTATGGGCGACGTCGGGAAACGAGGAAGCGACTGCCGGTTTTGCACAAAGCGTGACAAAACTATGGTCCTCCATCGGAGAACAAATGGCAGCTTTCAGGTTGTTTTTTGTCCGATGCAGTGTAGACATAGCCTTTTATTATTATTATTTTTATTGTCCCATGGCAAAGGTTTTCAGTCAGTTTTACAGACGGTTTTCGGATTTCAAAACAGTCTGTAAACTAACAGTCAACCTTTTACATTGATTTAAATAGAAAATCGGTGCAGCAGTCCCCACTGCATGAACATTCCGCCGGACGGTTTTTGACACTACCGGCCTTCCTTCCTAAAAACGTATTCCTTCTTCCGCCCGCTTTTCGGGCAGAACATGAACATGCGAATGTGAAGGGGGACGGCTTGAATTCGCAAACAAAAGCCGTCCCCGATATGTGCAAAAAAAGACAAATTACCGGTCAGAAAATACAACCATTTTGTCTTTGCCTTGTGAACGATCTCTTATTAAACGAAAAACGCTGAATCTACTGAAAAGCTGTGATGTGGATACATAGCCTTACTGTGTTTATAATGCAGTACAATTTCGGGTCAGCTGCAGTATTTCCTTTAAGCCCTAAGTCTTGCCACTTTCTTCAACTTTATAGAATGAATTTTTTATTCCTGTTAATATTCCCAGCTCAACTATAAGTATTTAAAAGTGCTGAGATATGACACCTTACTCTAGTATTAAACTAAAACGCAAAACTTAGTATGTCATTGAAGGTATCTTATACATTTTTAGTAGATGTATCCGTTATAAACTCTAGTCTAATGTAATCTGCTTTCCTGTTTAATAGTAGCATTGCAACTAAAGAGTGCAGCCCAGCATTCTGAAATCTCCAGTTCCATAATGTACCCATACCACTAATATGCCGATATGTTTTTATGAATATTTATTTTATTGTTTTTTGGGAGATTACTTTAAACAATGAATACAAATTTACGAACCTAAACACTTAGTCGCCGTGTCCGAATTCTCAGAATTGTAAAGGATATTTTAATATTGTTCTGGAAAATTCTTTCTTTTGTTACAACTTGTTGTTAAATAATGGACGTTTGAGGAATTTGTCGCATTTGCTCCTGTTAATAAAAGCAAAGCCTCAGTGCCATGAACTTAGGGCAGACTCACACTATGGAGTCCAACGTTGGAAAGATCCATTGCAGAATGTTGTATGCAAATTCGCTGCAGTTTTTGGAACGACAGATTTAGCTCCATTCAGTGGGGCTTATCTATATTTCATCTACCCGATGTAGTTTGCAGATAGGATCCGCGTGGGTTTATACTTAATTTTTAAGTACTTTGCAGGAAGCCATCGGGGTATTTTTTTTCCCAATACTCTGACAGATCCCTGCAATGTACTAAAAAAATGTTGGTATACAACAATCACTGAAAGCGTATACCGCCAGCAAATGGTGCAAATGTTTTATAAATAGGACTATGTTCTACTAAAAGGGTTTTGCCATAAAACAAAAGCCTTTTCTAAAGCTATGTGAGCGTTTCCATGTGAATTTTAACACTGAATCCGCTGTGCTTCATCAAAGTGTACCTATTCCTTTTGATTCGCCTTGGATTACAAAGAAATCTAACAAGATATCATGTCAGCATAAGGAAAAAAGGCCCCAGCTATTCCTAGTGAACACAGCCATGATCAGTATATAGAAATTCAAGGTGTTTTGCCATGAAGCAGAATCTTTCTGAGGCCAGCTTCAGTGAATAGGGAGATGGCTGTGCTTGCGCAGCTCTCCAGCCATTCATGTCTATGGAAGTTCTGAATATAGTCGAGCACGCTTGTCATAGAAATGAATGGGGAGAACTGTGGAAGGATGTCCCTCTCCCCGTTCTCTGAGTGAGAGCTCTTCTGGCCACCCTTCCAAGATTTACTTTTGCGTGTTTTTTTAACGTGATATGCTGACGGATACTTGCAATATACCGCAAAGTAAAGTGTGAACCCTTCCTAAGTGACGTCACTTATTTTTTTTTCTCGCATTTAATATCTATAAGTCATATGGTGCGGATTTCTATTATAAATTCAAGGAGCCTCTAAATGGAATCCAGGTAAACTTTTTGCTATGAAATTCATGCAGATTCCTTGCTGAAATCCTCTTTGGGAACGGACACTTCCATAGTACAATGGCTTCAGATTTTGAGCCGCTTTCCTTTGCTTTTGTAACGTAGTCTAACAAGACCCGCTGCCTATTTGTCACAGCACAAAGAACCTATGTTTGGTTTGCTGATACGGCTCATGATGTCAGATACACTGAAGGAAAATGATTAATGCTGCATGTACCCTGAACGTTATAGTGTTGTATATATATTATCCCTTGGGTTTTGATGCTTGTTTGACCCATTAATGCCTTTCATTTTTCTCTTTCTCTCTCTGCTGACAAGTTACATGCAGCATGCTTTATAGATGGTGCGAACACTAATGCAGTAGTGTTTACTGCACACAACTCTAGACCACAAGTTGTCTTGCAGAAAATATTCGTTTAATTCTAATATCATGGCCCTATAGACCTTTAAAGAAGACCTGTTTACGGTTGTAGTTTTTATATAGTAGGATTGTTTTTGCTAATATTTTATATAATATAATATATATATATATATATATATATATCTCACAATAGAAAAATATCTTAAGAGGGGACCATTTTTTTAAGCAATTGGCATTTGTAGGAGAACAGTTTTGGAGTGAATACACCCAGGCTACAATGGTAAATCTGCATGTAAAGATCTGCAAAAGATCATGTGGATTTTCTTCATTCAGTTTAATGGGGTAAAATCCACATGTAGATGTGCAATAGAAATTGACATGCAGCAGATTTAAAAACCACATCAAAGGTTAATTTCTATGTCTCAAATTTCTGCTACGTGGGCTTGAAATTTGAAATCCACAGAAAAGCATGCAGCTGCATTAGGAAGAATGCACACAAACTGTTTGCTGTGGATTTTGTTCAATAGAAGTCAAAATCCGCAGGAAAGTTTTATGAGCAGATTTTATATTTCACAGCAAATCTGTCCCATGTACATTTACCCTTCATTCACCCTGAGATCCGTAGGTAAACCTGAACACAAAAATCTGATAGATTGTCTGGATTTTGTACTGATTTTAGCGCATTCAAGTATAATACGCAGTAAATTGGCAACAGAAATTGACATGCTACAGATTTAAAAATTCGCACAACTTGTGTGTTTCCTTGTAGAAAATTTATACCATGTGGTCATGGGACTTACAAAACCCCACCTACATGGCTGTTGCTGTAATCTGCTGCGGATTATATGTATGCACTAACCATTAAACTGCAGATCTTCTGGGTAAGCAGTTACCCAGGAACAAGCTTTATCGTAATAGCTAATGGATTAAAAAAAACTCTACATTGGGGAAAGCACAAGAGATAATTACAAAATACTCACTGGCTCTGTAGTGGGAATTAAAGAGGTATTCATGATTTTCATTAATTAGCTTTTAAACATGTAACAAAAGTTAAATAGATACTTTTTACCAAATACATTGCTTTTCTGATTTTCTGTTCCTTCAAAGTTAGAAGCAGATACTGTCTCATACTTTTGCATACAAACTTCCCTAGTTACCGGGCACCATTCTCTGCTGTTTCAGGCTGTAGCAGTGGTCGGATATGAGGAGTCACTACTCTGTGCGCCTAATATCTTGAGAGATGGACTTGTTTACATTAATACTGGCAAGCTTTAACCCTTCAGAACTCTGTAGGCTTGTGCACTACAGTTTACAACCCCCCTGCACTAGTGTCACTAACTGGATCAGGTAGGAATAGCAGAGCTGATATGTTAATCACTGCTGTTGAACCACTCACGGCCTAACCAGGAAGTGTGAGCCTTAAGATGGCTGTGACTCTGTTAAACAGCGTGGTGAGACAACCCTTTTACAATGAGGTTTGTATAGAAACGCTTCTTTGTTTTTAGAATACACAGTCTATAATATCCCGTACACATTCTTAATTCACTTTACTTGGAGCCCCCTTCGGGTCTGTTACCAACCGGTTTGAGATGCATGTAGAACAGATAGTTTGTTTAGCACTTATAGTTAAAAACAAATGTATACAATTACGTATGCTCTTGAAACGTATCTAAATGTGCCATGAGTAGGACTTTAATTATGTTTTTATTTTAATTTGTAAAAGAAAATAAATAAAAAAATGCACTGATAAACCATTGTCGTCTTCTTGAGCGATGCAGTTTGAAGCAGGAGTTACCTTTTGTTGCACTGTTTTGACACATATTTTTTCTGTGTAGCACCTCTATTAGCATTTGTGACTTATGATTATTCTGTAGTATTAACTAGATAGACCTTTTTAATGAATCAATACTCTTTTATCCAGCAACCGAAATAATAGTAAAAAATAAATTCACATACTTTATTCATTATATGTAAAAAGATTGCAACCATTTCTTTGCGCTTCACACTACCGTTCGACTAGCACAACTCTTTAATCATAGACATTTTTAATCTTAGTCGGGTAAATTTTGGAAAGCAACAAAAGTGTCTAGAAATACAACCTGGTTCAGTAATCTGTTCTATTTATCTTGTACACTTGTAGGGCACGCATTTCCTTATGTACCAAGACTTCCTCGACTAATAGAGTTTGAAAGCGTGCACAGCAGTATAATCTAGCATTTGTCTCGTCACTGTTTATTATATGAAGCATAGAAAATTGTAACAATAAGTAAGGTTTGGAGTGCTCTTGGGATCAAAAACACTGATGTTCACATGTTCTAGCTGTGTGATAGTACATTAAATTTTATGTAGTGAAGCAGTTAGCTAACATTTATAGCAAGCTAGTCTGAGCAACAGCTTCTGAATTTTTTTTTTTTTTCAATGTTCATTTTGGGAAATCAAAAACTAAACCACATGAGAATCGCGAATCCTCTTTTAAATATAAATTACAATTTGTCGTTTATACCTTTTGAACTGTTGCCCCTTCTTTAAAAACGTGTGCGCTGTGCTCAAAAGTCTAAAATGAACAAGGTATTACAGTTTTTATTTTTGAATGTGTTTTTAGTAGATTTATCACAATTGTCTATCTTTGTATTTAGAACTGCTCTCTACCTTTAAGTACATAAGTAAATAAGGCGCTATGTTCCCATGGCAAATTTTGGCCGCATTCGCCCTATTTGTGCTCTATACATGGAAACGCCCGAAATTACACCGTAATCCATATTCTCAAAATAACTATGTGAACATAACCCTTATGACTCAGTGGGATAACGCCGCAAAATAACAGTATATAGGGCCGGCGAACTGCCACCCCTCTCCCCCCCGCATTGCGGGAGTACGTGCCGATCAGCGCGACTCTCAAACACCCGATGTAATTGCGGGACGTACTGTACCACAACTCACCTACTTATATTAAAGCACTCCGTACCTGCTGCTTGGACTAGATGGTGAGTGGACCATCTATATGTCATTATACACTGCGTGAAGGTCTGTGCATCCCATGTCTTCGTCATACTTTAAACAGCTTTTCTTTTGTACATAATAATACAGCAATCCCTCAACTACAATGGCCTCAGGACACAATATTCTTACCATTCAATGGTCTTTCCTAGGACATTGCATGGGAAGTGTGGTTTCAAGATACATGATCACAGACTGATTTCAGGCACATGTGATTAGCTGCAGGATCCAACCAATTGTCATGAACATTTTACTTGTGAAACCTCTGTATTGGTGAGGTGCATGCAGTGATTAGCGACCTAGTAGCTCTTCTATAGAATACAGTGCGGTAGTACATGTCCTGCACTGCTCTTTTCAGATGCCAGGATGAGGGACTAATTTTTCTTTTTTTTTTTTTCATACGTTGTCATGACTCAAAGAAGCTCCTATCATGAAAACACAGCCAGAAAGAGCTACTGGAAATGACTGTTAAATGTAAGGTCTTGCTTTATTTGCTTAATTCCATACTCCGATATCTCTAGTTTTCCCACATCTTCAAATACAATGGTCATCCCAGAAATTATAAATTGGAGACCACTGTTTTTGAAGATCTGCTCCTCAGTAAACTTCTATTCAACTGTTCGAAACCTGGACAGTGTTAAAAAGGAGTTTGTCACCAGCAACACTTATCAATTTATTCACCAGATAGAATGATAAAGATAAGAACAACCATATGTCAGAGTCAGCTGGTAACCATCAATGATCACAAAGAATGGGGTCCTCAGTGCCTCATCATTATTACTTATTTTAAAGCGTCATTGGTTCCAGGGAGCTGTACATTCGATGACGGTTACCTACATAACATAGGTCAAACAAGTACAACGGTGCCGATAAAGGAATAGCAACTGGTACAAAGGGAGAGAGGACCCTGCCCGCAAAGGCTTACAATATGCCATGTCATTCATTATCCATGAGAGTGGCTGTGATAGCTGAGGTCTGTGCCTTTTTAAATACATGTATATTCATAAAAAAGTAGATTTTCCAAGCAAATATTTTCAAGTATTAAAAACTTAAAAACCATTTATCACCCATGTAACATACAGTAAGTATTCCTGCCTGCTGACATTTGACAAATACGTATGTCAGGCTCAGGAGCTGTATATACAGTGGAAGCAGACTGTGTTATACAGCTGGCATCTCCGTGCAAACGTTATTTAACCTCTTAGGCTATGTCTCCACTGCAAATGTTTTCAGATCATGTTTATTTGCCGTTTTGTTTGTTATCTGAACTGCTTTAAAACAACGACGTGAAAACCTGATCCCATTGACTTTAATAGTAAAAATATTCTGTAAGTGTAAATCACCACACGATCACGTTTTTTTTTTTTTTTACTCTTTTCTTCCCCTGCTCACGATTTGCTGCGTGGTCCGACTTTTCAACGAACTGTTGCAAGGCAGAAAACCTTACTACTTTTTTCTCATGTTTTTTTGGCAGAAATTACACAGCAAAAAATAATGCTGTGATTGCGATGCAAAAAAAGTGCCAAAATAATGAATCAAAAATGGGACGTTTTTTTCAGCACTTTTGACAGGCAGTGGACACAAAAAA
The DNA here is from genome assembly GCA_025379985.1 of Phyllomedusa bahiana. Lineage (NCBI taxonomy): Eukaryota > Metazoa > Chordata > Amphibia > Anura > Hylidae > Phyllomedusa > Phyllomedusa bahiana. Next base: position 201,723 of record JAODAL010001288.1, on the reverse strand, counting down.
CCTGAGTTTTATGAACGTTTTAGATTGGTGTAGCTGCGTTTTTTGATTCAATGGCTGTGTAGATCCATAGGCCTTAAGTGCTTATCCACACAACGCCCTCCAACTATCGCTTTTATTACCAGCAAGCTTTCTTCTTTTCACATTAATCTACAAACTGCGCGGCATTGGAAAGCGTCTGATAATCGATTTAGGGTGTTTGTATCACAGACTTTCAAACACATGATTGATTACTTACTTGAAACAACACTTTTCTAATAATTTAGACAACTGAAAGAACCTGTTGGTAAAAAAGGCATTTAATAGCGTCAGTTTAAAACTGCACCAAACTGTGCTTTGAAAAGCAACCCCCTAGGCTATATTTCACACGGCAATTATTGGACGTATCTCGCCATGTAAATTCGTGCCGTACTGCGCTAAATACGGGCGAGATACGTCCCCAATAAATTACAGTATTCCCATCATTCTCATAGAGGACTAATGGATACGTCTCCTCTCCCTACCCCGCTCGTACAATACCCGATGGAGAGAATGACAATGTCAATTATACACACAGGCGTATACGTGGCTGTGAATAATGAATGTCCCCTATGGGTGCCGCCAGGCAGCCGCATCCGCCGCCCTGCCCCCGATCTCCGTCCCTAGCACACGGCGTATTTGTGGGCAAAATACGTCCCCACAATTACACTGTGTGAACACAGCCTTCGTTAATAGCGTTCAATAGCAGCTGTGGGCTTATTACTAACACAGCAGACCTGGGGGTCTTTTTGGTTACATACTGTTGTTGGTACACCTAAAAACTATCTAAAAAGGCATGTGAAGAGTCCAAAACCTATAATAAATCTGGATCAAGGCATGTACGCCAGCATGTAGATTTAGATAATGTAGAAAAGTTGAGTTGAAGAAATCATTATACTTTCACTTACTTTGCAGTTGCATTACCACTACCAGAAGAATAAACAACCATTTATTTTTTTTATTGTACTATTGTTTTTTTTTTTTTTTTTTTCCCTTACCCCACCCTCAATTTTATATGTTAAGTAAAATGTAAAAACTGTGCAGTACCTGCTAAAGTGTAGAAAGTTATAGTGGGAAGAAAGGATTTCATGTAGCAATTTACGTAATATAAAGAGGAGTGGTAAGTAAAAATATACTAGATATAAAACAAATTCACAGCCCTTCGAATAATTGGATCTACTGGTTTTGAGAAAAACAAGTGACAGTAGATGATGACATAAGACGTCAAAACATATGATTAGCAAATTCGATTTCCCTTAGATATTAGGGTGTATCCACACTGCAAAGGACAAAATACTCGTTGTCTGACGAGTATTTGAACAGTAATTTACACAAGAACCTAATGATTTTTAACCTGGCTTTATTTTTTCCATCAGATTCTGGTGTGGTTTTCGGATTCAGTTTTTCAATTTTTTGTCGCATCATAGAGCACTACTGTATTGAGATTTGGGACGCAGATCCACACCCAAAAAATGTGCACAGAGCTTTCTGCTCGTATTGTGGACATTGTAGTCCACATTTGTCATGTGGACTACAACGCAAATTTTCAATTAAGTTCTGTGCAGATGGTTTTACAGTTGGATTTTGACTGTTTTTAAATCTCAAAACCGCGTGGATTTCCAGCTGGAAATGATTGTCGTGTGGACGGGGCCAATGGTTTACTTTCATTGTAGCCAAAAGTAGAAATAAACTAGTGTGTTCTATGGGGTCTATTAACCGTGGGACTGCTGATTTTATACTGTATATGAATCGTACGTAGAGCTTAGATCTGACCAGATTTTGGGTGAGTAAATCTATTTACCTGCTTTACAATGTTGATTAGTTTCTGGTCTAAATAATACAGTAGTATAATAGATTAAAAAACATAAGTGAAACTGCAAAACGGGTTGCCAGTGGTTTAGACATTGATGGCTGTGTTTTGAGGGCACAACAAATTTACACTGTTATACAAGCCCATGGCCCAAAAAGAAACAAGGGGGGACTACTTTATATTGTATCAAAGTGTCATATCTCAAGTGTTGACCCATGAAGATATAATACAATATTTACAAAAATGTGACAGTTGTACTCTTGTGAGAAGCCGTAGAAGCACAAACTTCCCCCTTACAAGTAAGTCCTCCAGTTCATAAGCAGGGTCTCATGATTTTGTTCTAAATAGTGATCTATCACTGCTACCTGTGGAGGACACAACCTGAATCCCCCTTGCTTAAAGGGAATCTTCCATCAGAAAGGAGTATTTTTGCTAGAGCCAATATTTCTAGAAAACTTCTTTATACTCTACAGAGATAGGGTTCTTTAGAACTTGACAAAACCATCAAAGCTTTAGGCTTTAATATGCAGATAAAGTACTTAGTTACTGCAAGTAAAGAACAAAAAACATCCATTAAATGTGCAAAGACAATTACACAAATAACAGGCATAGGATAAAGAATTACAGACCTCTACTAATAAGCTGGACTAAAGATTTCACAGAGGAGTGCAGCTCAAACCTAGTGGAAAGATTCTAAAATGGGTTGAGCTCTTGGTTCTGGCCATTGTGTTTGTTCCTCTGAGATACCTAAAGGAACAGCAAGGCCCCCTCAGCCACTCCTCCTTTTAAGTCACAGAAGTATGGCTCATTATATGTGCAGAACACTTTTGCAGGCCAAAATTCTAATTTGTCAAAATTCCCCATAAGAGTCTCCTAGACCTAAAATTATGACCACCAAGTTCTTGAGCATACGTTCACTAACCTTCACATTCAAAACATGAATAGGAAAGATTCATGATTGGTGCTAATCCTCCATTTTGTGGTTTCCTAAGGCCAAAAATCCTGGTGTTCCATATAAAAGAAGCGCCTGAGTTTCCTGGTCATAATCACAGTGGGTTATCGAAAATATGTATTATAACAGTGTCTTTCATATAGATGTATTTCTTTGTACATGCTAGATATGTTCGTTCTTTGCTGCCACCTGGAGTGCCCCAGAGACAGCCAGTGTCCTCTTTCACATCCTTAACCTATCTTTCTTCATTAGAATGCCTTTGTTAATTGGGACTGCTACAAAAGGTTGATCTAATTGAATTATGCATAATCAAATACCCACTTCACATGTGTCCAGGAACACTTAATATGGATTTAGATGAAAGATGAAGCATAACACATATAAGACATAGCCCATAACACATAGGGACAGAGCAAGTTAAGAAAAAATACATCCCCAAAAGTCAATTTTTATTACATAGGGGAAATGCTATTTTTTTCTCGACCTATATATGTATTGAAAGTTTACCAGGAGGACATGGGTCCTTTTAAAATAGACTAAGGGTATGTTCACACAGAGTGTTGGGTCCATGTGACCATATGCTTTTGGATGCATGTTTGGGTCTAGGTCTAATTGGACCCAAACACGCATCTAACAATGAGCAGTGTGTTTTACTTTGCTCGCAATGTAAAACACGTATCGGGATTCATAGGTGATCACCAATGCGTGTTTACATTGTGTCTTTCGGATCAGTCCCAAGAATTGACATGTCAATTCTTGGTTCGAAAGATGCAGCAGGAGCCCTATAATAAAGTATAGGGTGTGATCCTGTTGCATCTAACAAGGATCCAAACACACAGCTGCGTGCTGGATCAGATCAACGCTACGTTTTTGGATGCGATTTTCATATCCAACACAAATCCAAAATCGTATCCAAAAAGGCCGTGTGAACAGCCCCTTATGCTTTCGTACAAACCTGTTGTAGATCTTGGTATGTACAGTATTTTGATCCGATTTCAGATCCTTCTTAAGACAATTTGTCATGCCATAAGGTGAGCAGTGTGTTTGGTCTATGCCATTTGTAGATCACCCTGCTCTTCCTACCCTCTGACTCAATGAACTGTCTTGAAATAGACTGAAGCATTTTGTGTGTTTTAATCGATTACATACAAGTCATAATAAACGCATGACACATTCACAAATCATAAAATGATGGCATGTCTTAGCGATTTGCCATTACTTTGAGAATAGGAATACCCCTTTAAGCAAGACTCTTTTGAGTGCTATGGATTTCATGTATAATATTTCCCAAACAACCCTTCCACTGAGCACCTTTGTCTGTGATGCAGATGTGTGGACTTAATAATACTTTATTTATTTAGAAAAAAAAATCACCGGAAAAAGATTGTAATTCTAGAAATCACAGTCACTGAGTGATGAGCATTGCAAGACAACCAAAATAAATAGGTCGGTCATCCCACTGGGGCAGCGGTGATGTTGCTGTGACTAGCGGTGTCTGTTTAGCTAATGGATTTGAATTCTGAGCCATGCATATTATGGTGTCCTATGCAATATTTTTGTGCCAGGTGTTTACCACTATATATAAAAAATATATAATTTGTAATGTTTAAAGGGAACTAGTTTTTGGGGAAAAAATTGTGTAAGTTTTTTAGGTACCTATAACTCTTATTGCATAGTTAGAACTACACTAATGTTAGTGACTGCAAAAGTAAATAATTTGCTCTTGAAGGACTGGATATTGTGCAGTCTGCACACCTATTTGAATGGTCAGATAATGCAATTTAATGCAAAATATATATTATACTTTTAGCTATATCCCAATACTTTTTGTATAACAAAGAATGTATAGTTTTACATATACAAAGGCTATAAGATTGTATTAATATACATTGACAGATGAATATCACTACATGTTTGATTTTTTTTTTCTTTTATCACTGTGTAGTATAATGTTGCCTGCTATGCCGTAAAATACAGCAGAATGTAAATGTTACAATATAAATATTTTAAAATAAAAGTGGCAGATTTATGTAACTGTATCTCTTAAAGGTCCCGGTTGATTTTTGAAACATGTTGCAAAAAACGAGACAAGGCATAAAATTTACTATTGAAGATGTTTTTTGCCGTGGTTTTTTGGTGTTTTTTTTTTTTTTTTTTTCTGCAAAAATCCACGGAAATGTAATGCTGTGCTGTTCTGCAAAAAAAAAAAAAGCACAAAAAAGACTGTTTTTGACATGCACTGGAGAAAAAAACTCAGTATTATGAATGGTTTTAGGATTTGGTTTTCAGTGATTGTTTTTTTTTTTTTTTTTGTCCAATGCTGTGTAAACCTAGGCTGAATTTACAAAGTGGGGGAAAAAAATCTGCTCTAGAATTAACCTAAAGATCTGTGGATTTGCAGGTACAGGAAATTAGGGATGGAAATACTGTAAAGGAAGCAATACATGTTGAATTCTGCTTAAAGGGTTTGTCCAAAATTAAAACAATGGTTCGGCTTTTTTTTCAGAAATAGAACCACTCTCTAAGATGGGTTGTGTTTTAATATTGTAACCTAATCCTATACTAGAAAATTTGGTGATCTGTACCACCAGACCCAGCCAGTGGACAAGAATAGCGCTTTTTCTGGACAAAGAAACATAGCCCTTTTGTATGAGCAATGTAAGTTTAGGAGTAGAAGAAAATTACAGTGTCGACTGCTACCACAGAAAAGAAGGTAATTTTTTCCTTCTTAAGCTTGGAAAATAATCTGCAACTTAATAGGCCTTAGAAAAAAAAAAAAAACTCACCCTGGCAACCACCTTGGTTATACATCCAAATTTAATCAGTGTCACGTCGACTAAATGTGATGAAGACCGGCTTAAACTAGACAATAAAATTTCCTAAAATGGCTGTGCTGAGGTCTGAAGCATTCTGAGGAATGTATCTCTACTTTGTATAATGACTAGTTTCTGCACTACCTAGTCAAGATTTAAAAGGCTCCAGTACACAATGGGTGGATTATTAGCATTATTTTTTGTGCCTTATTTCAGATGTAAAAGTAAAGAGATGTGTATGTATTTAAGAAAAAGGAAAAAAGTAGACATTTTATGCAGTGTATTGGAACAGTTCGTGGAGAGGTGAGCATTCTTCTGCCAGAAGTTTTTATAGTTGTACTTTTGTATCTCAGGTCTGGCTCTCATGATTAAATGTGCTTTTTATAGAGTAGCAAGTTATAAATGTAGTGTAGCTACGGCATATTAATCTTGCTGCAGAGGTTTAATGAGGCAGTTGTTTTGCGATGGACACTGTTGGGAACAGACCACGACAGAGGCTCACTTCACCATGGAGCTGAAGAAAGAAAAAAAAATTCTTCGCCTGTTAATAATTATAGCCACATGACTTCTCAGTTTACCAGGGATTTTTCTGCCAGCCATTTTCCATACAGAAATAGTTGGAGAGAGAGTCATTAACCCCTACACTTGTTGTACAAATCATTAAAGATCCAACCATGGATAAATTTGAAATAAATTTAAGGAGCGTTGGGCTCTAGTCACACCTATATTTCATCCTTTGTGGTGGTGTTTTTTTTTGTCTTTTTTTTTTTTTTTAAACGTCACAAAGATGTTTTAGCTATTCAAATTAGAAATTATGTAAAATTGTTGTTTTCCTAATAAAATTATTGTTCATTTCCATCTTTTTCTCAGTGAATAGAGAAAAGAATAGACTAAATAAGCAATTGGGAAATAATGTTATCTGCCACAGCAAGTATCCCCTTGATGTTAGGGGTGGTTTCACATAGAGCGTTTTTCAGACAAACGGTGCATTTTCCTAACATTTTGTTACAGGAAAGTCTAGAATGAAATATGAAAATGAACACATTTTGTTTCCATTTTGTGTTTTTGGGTTTTTTGGGCACTTTTGGGGGGGTGTTTTTTTTTTTTTTTTTTTTTTCCCATCCTCCAAAACACTTCATGCTGTCTGTGAGTAGGACTTAAATAACGCCAAATGTGACGAAACAAAACCCACCAGAACACTTGTAAAAATGCTAAGAAAAATACTTGAAAAGAACATTTACGCAGAAAAGAATGCAAAGACAAAATGCGTGTGTAGCAGACCTAAATTTGTATTTTTTTTGCCACAGTACTAAGTGATGTATGATTTACAGTTTAAAGGGGTTTTGCCATACTGTAATGTTGACGTGGGATCCTCCAAAATGGTTATTTAATCACTTTTCTAAATATATGTGATTACAAAAAGTGAAGCCTGTGAGAGCTACAGCTTTCTTTACATGCCCTTAGTTTTCTGACAGTTAACATTAGACATGACCAGGACACTGACAGGAGCTGATCTTTGCACCTGATGACAGAGAACATGAACCAGCTTGCAAGGGACTGGGGAGAAAAGTGCAGTGTGAGGCTGTCTGCTGTATAGAGAATCCACTGGTTGTAATATAATTATTTGAGTAAACATTGCAGACGCTCTCTGCTCATCCCCCTCCCTCTCACCCCTGTAGCCGTTCATGCTGAGTTTATCTTTTCTCCTGAGCAAATAACAGGCAAGGAACTCACTTCTTGGCAAAACCCCTTTAAGGGCTCCAAGTAGCAAGACCTCCACTGATACTCTGAATGAACAGAACCAGCACTGGTTGAGCACTCTCTGCTTCTTCACATTATATGTGCACAGCAACACTTACATAGGACTGCTTCATAGCAGTTGGACATTGTGTAGGAATTACCTGGATCCCCTTGTTCTTATGATCAACGGAGGTTACTGAGGTCGGACCTCTGCAGATCCTATTATGGCATATGACTTGAAGGACATAGATGAGCTTTAGTGGGTACAGAGAAGAGTGTCCAAGTTGATTAGGGGCATTCATGAATTGTTCTACCAACATTGACTATCAAACTTGGCGTTATTCAGCTTGGAAAAAGATAGCTTAGGGGTGATTCTGTTACCTTGTACAAACACGTCAATGCACAGTACAGAGGTTCTTGCATAACATTTTTACTACTAGACCTAAAACCATGATGATATTGTTCAGGCGGTGAGACTGTCAAACTCGTTGCCACAAGATGTTGGATTTATACAGCAGAACATGTTCAAGAAGGGCTTAGATGCATTTCTTGAACATGTTAATATTCCGGGTTAGTGGTATTAGAGTCTATAGATGGGTTGTTGATTCAAGGAGTTACTGTCATTGCCATATTTGGAATTGGGAAGGAATTTCTCCTCTTGTATGAGACATTTGGAATTTTCCTCATTTGGTTTTTACTTTCCTCTTGATCAATAAAATAAGGCCGTAAGGTGGACTTAATGGACCTGTATCTTTTTGAACCATGTAACTTTTAGATCTAGTGTTTTCATGTCATGATGCTGGCAATCTAAAAATAAAATGCATAGATTAATGCATTTGGATACAATAGACAAGAGAGAAAAAACCTTTACAAATAGTAATGTGCAGTCATGGAAAACTTTTCTGGTACAGAGTGGGCAGTAAATCACAAAGACTCTAAAGACAGAAATGTTACTTAGAATATCTTAAAATTCCAGTAAATCAAGAATTTAGTCTAGTTGTATCATATACAATCATCAATCTGATAAGTTCTTCAACCTCCAAAGCATGTTGCCTTTACCTCGTGAAAGCCTTAGATATTTGGTGAATTTAAGACAGTGTAGTTTATTGCATGTGTACCCTATTAATATATTTTTAAGCATGCTATTATTTTTAGTAACTACAGCTTGCCTTATCCGTTCTAGCTGCATTGACTCCAGTGAAGAAATTGCAAAGTTAAAATGATAATCGTTGTGGAAGCCGTTTTTGGAATTGCATCTTCAGAAACCAGCCCATGCCTTCAACTATATTGCATGTATAGAAACCATTAGTTTAGTAGTGTGGTTATACATAGTCACTACTGCAACCTGTAAGGCTATGTCTAAACAGCATATGTTAAAATGCCATCCAAGATCTGACGTCATTTTAACTTCGCTGTTCCGCAGTTTTTGCTGCAGGTATGGGAAAAAAAAAAAAACTTGGACCGTTTTCGGCTTTCCCGCCAGCGCAGTAAATTGACTATACTGGAATCTGACGGAAGATAGAACATGTTCTTTCTTCCGGGGGTTTAGAAATCCCACTGTAGTAAATCTGTGCTGTGTAGATTACAGCACAGATTTTCTATTGCATTCTATGGGCATTGGGTTACAGTCGGATTTTTGCAGATTCTAAATACTGAATCCGCTTAAAAATCCGACTATAATTCTGTGCTGTGTAGACCTAGCCTTATGCACATAGTTGTATCATAGTTTTAAGATATATATAATCCTCTTTCCTGATTTTTGCCTATACACATTACAATGATCTGAAGAGACGCTCCAGAACATGGCTGTATACACAAAAATCTTCATGTCTATTCAGTTGCATGCTGCTGATCTTAGTCATGTGTCCCTCAATAGTTCTCTTTTTTTATTTCTATTCCTCTCTTTCTTATCTTTCTCTGTGCCCTTGGTCCTTCTTGATCTTTCTCCTACCTCACACATGCTTCGTCATTTCAGAAAGCATCTGTGGTTGGCCAGCTAAGCACTCAGTTGGTGCTACTTTTTTACCTCCCATATGCTTCATTTGTGCGACCTCAATTAACTCGCTTGACTATGAGTGTAACCTCTATGTAGGAGAGTTTCAAAACAAATCTGTGTTGGTATGCAGTACTTCCAGCTCTGGAGGCATCTGTTGTCCTCTTTTTATTTACACTGACCACTTTTTATATCAGTCTTTTTTTCTGCTACTTATTATTTTTTATGACATTAGTTTGAAAATCCGATGTTTTTTGGTAGTTGTGTGAGGCTTTTGTATTAAAGGGATTGTCCAAGTTAAAATGTTACTGCAGCCATTAGAAATAATTTAAAAAAAAAAATGTGATACTTACCTCCCTACTCCCCTCTCCTGCTGCTCTCCCCTGCGCTTGTGTTTTCTTCCAGGTCCTAGAAGTCGGTAGGGAACTTCTCCAGTGGTGTCTTTTCCGGACATCACCGTTCAAAAATGAAAGCTCCAAACCCTGTAAACCACCCCATATTTATGAAGCATGGCTGGACCATTTTAAACTGAGCACTTCTAACCCTTCGTCTCCCCATACACCCTAATAGATTGTAAGCTCTTATGAGCAGGGCCCTCGCACCTTGTGTCTCATCTGTAAGTAGCTTTTCATTGTAGTATGAAGTAAAGTGGGAAAGGATCAGTTTAAAATAACATTTTAACTAGGACAATCCCTATAAATATTAGCACCAACACATATATCATTGCGCTGTACAGATAACCTCATCCTTCACATCATTCCACAGTTGAGCTTGGTCTAATCCCCCAATCTCGGATACATGCACTCAGGAGTCAATATCTTAGTAAGCCAGTTAAACTATGAGTATGCTTTTCAAGTGTAGGAGAAAACCAGGGTGCCCAGAGGAAACCCATATCACAAGGTATTATGGGAAAGGAGCTGAGAAGCCCAAGCGCCCTCAGTTGGATGTAACAAATCCTCAATCTGCTTTTGACACACCGGGTGTTGAGAAAGCAAAAAGGATTTTAGCCAAGCCAGTATCTCTCATCTGCAGACAGCAGCTGTTTCGGGATTTTTATCCCTCATCAGTATAGAGCAGAGTGATACTGGCTGGCTGTGTGGGAGGCAATGAGAGGCTCAGAAAGGGGAACATCTCTCCTTGAGGAGAGCACCAAACGAACGGCGTGTAGAGTTATGTATTGCCTTCTACTAAGCATCTGCATATCACAAGGCATTATGGAAAATCCAGAAACAGCGTTGTCTGCAGATGAGAAACTGGCTTGGCTAAAATCCTTTTTGCTTTCTCAAGACCCCTTTCTCAGTGGAAACCCAGGAAGAACGAAAGATGCCGTGCAGATGTTGTCTTTGTTCAGAGTTGAAGATCTATGTACTATAACCACCAATTATTAGCTATTAATGTAAACTATTTAAAGCTAATTATTAGTTGTTATGCGGTTATAGTGTAAAATGTATTGCTAAAATCTGCTCAGTGTGCATATTATTACTGTAACTGATCATCTCAACCTATTTATCCTGGTTGCTGAACTTCTGTAGATCACGTTTATGGCTGCACAAAAGCAAGAAAGCTCTAAGTAGTAGTACAATATGCAATCAATTGAATAATTGGCACTAAATAATAAGAAACTCATGATCCAGTACAATCTGTCAATTTAACAGACTGTATTATATAATAAAAGGTGTCAGGTATTGTATTAGTTGTATTGTTTGCATGTTTCAATGGAGGCTCAACCTTTATAACCTTCTTTATTGTTCCAGTGCAACAAAAATAAAAATGTAGGAATGGTCTAAATTAAAAAGACCTATGGTTCTCTATGGCAACAAACAAGAAACGAACCCTGTGTATCTGATTCTGCAGTCAAAATGCCTAGCCTCTGCCCCATACTTATTACAAACCTATGAAATATAAGTAAGAAGCAGGAAACCGATGGAAGGCAGTGTGTCTGCTGGATGAGACTGCACATGGTTTGTTTCTAGGCTAATTCCATGGAGATGCATAAGACTGTGTATGAGCTGGAAACACAAAACTGGAAGACTATTTGCAAAAATGCTTCCATTTTAAGGTGCATTGGAAAAATAAGGAAAAAAATCTATTGGGAAAGTGGAGCATTCTTTTTATACTATTGGTTCCCTGTTCTCAAGATAGGTGTGAATCTCAGAAGTGAGGCCCACACATAATACATATGCACAACATATGTGATACATATAATTGGTAGTGACAAAACCCCTTTAATGAGGTTTGCCAACTCACCCAAAAAGCCTTAAAAAATAGCCGCCAATTGTATAAAATATAATGACGTTTTTAATCCATCACTGTTTCAGCAGTCGCTTCAGTGTTTTGGGTGCAGCAGTTATGTGCCAACCACATGTCTCGGTGGTCACTTACCGGTCCATTGATATCATTGCTCACGTTGCTTCCTGACCAGTGATGTCAATACAATGGCATGTGACTGCTCAGTTGGAGCAAATGTCAGCAAATATTGAAGCAACTGCCAGAGTGGGTACATTTTTTTTTTCCCGGTTATTTTATATATAGAGGGCGGGAGGGGGGGGGGGGTTTAAGACTTTTTGAGGTGTTAGGCTTAAGTCCACACAGCATTGTCCAAATGCCGTTCAAAATTCAACAGCAATCTGACATGGCTGAACCATGGCAGGACCACATTTTTTGCCGTAGATTTGCCAAAAACCGTGGCCGACTTTTGGATTTGCTGTCAGCCCCGTACATTGATGTATGGGGCCGACGGCAAATCCGAGCATAAAATGATGGAATATACATGTTGCATATTCCGCTGGATTTTAAACCCAACGGTAAGAAATCCGTGCTGTATAGACTACAGCATGGATTTTTCATTGCTGTCTATGCAGAACAGGGTAGCGTCGGATTTTCAGCGTATTCAAAACACTGAATCCGCTGAAAATCCGACGGCAAAGCTATGCTATGCCAAGACATTGCCTTAGACAACATTTAAAGCATTATGTGTAAAATCTCTATAAAGTAAAGGGATTAAAAAAAAAAAAAGTCTTGTCAACAAACCCATGGTGTTTTAAGCTCCACTGATGTAAGCTGATTTGAAAACAGTATGACAACCAAATGTTTAATTTTTCTGAAGTGCTACTATAGGTAAAATTAAGCAGTTATTGAGACTTTTGGGCTCTCCATGTAATCCATAGACATTTTGTGCCACATGTATGAAAACTGTCTAGGTCTAAAACACACTTTGTTTCCCATAGCAACCAATCAAAGCACCCCTTTGATTTCATATAGTGCTCTGGAAAAATGAGAAGGGAGCTCTGATTGGTTGCTATGGGCTACAAAGTGAGTTTTAGACCTAGACAGTTTTCATACATGTGGCCCTTAGGGTATGTTCACATGGTGTAATTTCGCCGTGTATTTGCGCTCTAATACGGGCGAGATGCGCAACGAAATTACGGTAATCCATAGCTCTCAGAGAGAACTATGGATGACGCCTCCTCTCCCCGCTCATACAATGCGATCCTATTGTACTCCTGGGGAGATAAGTGACATGTCAATTACTTGCGGTGAATACGCGCCGCGAGTAATGAATGTCAATGGGGCCGGTAGGCTGCCCCCACGCGCCGCAGGAGTACGCGAGTATTAGCACGAGCTCCCGAAAGACACGGTGTGCCGTACACGCCGCAGTACATCGTGTGAGCATACCCTTAGAGTCCATCCACAAGGCAAGATTTTTGGTCAGATTTTCAAATGGTTTTCTAATCCGAAAACCGACTGTTGACCATTCACATAGCCTTTAATAGAAAATCTGTCCACACTGAACGGATTTTCTGCCGGATGTTTTCTTTTTACACTGCCGGTGTTCTGAAAAACTTAGAACACATTCAATCCCCTGCCTGGTTTTCAGGCGGAAGATGTGCATTTCAATGGTTGAGGGGGACGACTGACTCCGAAAGCCACAGACAGAACCGTCCTCCCAAAACCATACAAAAGATGTCAAAATACCGACTGGATATTAATATTAAGACCGGTACTTTGTCTATGCCGTGTGAATGTACTCTAAGGGCCGGTTCACACGGCTTATTCAAGCCGTAATTGCGGGACGGATTCCGCCCACAATACGGCTTGAATAAGGGGCGGGGGCGCTGCCCGCCGGCCCCATAGACTTTCATTATCCACGGCGCGTATTCCGCCAGGATAATGAACATGTCAATTTCTCCCCGCCCGGCGGATTCGCCAAACTGGTAGGAGAAACAAAATCCACAGTGCTCTATGAGAACTGTGGATTACCGTAATGGCTGGGACGGATTCCAGCCGTATTGCAGCGCAGTACGACGTGCAATACGGCTGCAATCCGTGCACAAAATAAGCCATGTGCACGGCCCTTTAGGGTTCTCTAGAGCAAAACATGTTCTTTGTAGCCACTTTATGACTGGCTAGGAGATGTTGTTTTTGAGTGGGGAACCCCCCATCTATTAACTCAAAATCCACTGATCGGGTATTAGAAAACACTAACCTTAATCCACATAAGTCTTGTAAGATTATGTTTCAATAAGATTAGCATTTAATCAGACTCCAATGCTAGAAAAGCTGGGAGAGGGTGATATTAGACTGTAAGATCGATGGAAGCACGAACCAGTGTAGACTGTGGATTATAGTATCGCCCTTCAAATGCTATATCATGATTCCTCTCCCATGATGTTACATTGGCTTAATTGCAACTTTTATTTTTCCAAGCATAACATGGAAAAAAAGGTTAATAGGCTGCATGCTATCAAAGTTGGCTACTTTTGAGCATTTAGAATATCAAGGCAGTTCTACATAAGGTGAAGCATTGAAATACTTCGAGACAAGTCAGGTGCTCTGAACACTTCATTATTTATTGCCCCCCACTGCTAGGCAGCTGTATATAGTTTTTCTTCCTTCAATCAAGCACTGTGGCTGAAGGAACAAAACATTATATTGTGTTGTGCTGGTGTCAGGTGGGAAAACCTGTGACCCATATCTGTTGGAGAAGAAAAAATAAAACTACAGTTAACCTACCATTTTTTTCCCAGTAAGGCACATGTTCTAATGACACAAGTGTTCTATCTTTTGTGAAATAAGGTAATTTCTTAAGGGATCACTATTGAAGCTGTAGTATTTTCTCTTGTTGTTCCAATAGGCTGTATAAAGAAACGTTAAAGGGCTACTTGGTTTAGAGTGCATGCACATATTGAGGTAATGGTGAACGAGAAAGAAGCACCATTACTGTAATCCAGAGACTCCTTGTATGAAAATATGTTGTCACAATTTTGCAGTAATTGTGGTAATTTTTTAAGAGGAATTGTACAGTCATGGCCAAAAGTTTTGAGAATGACACATTATATTTTCACATGATCTGTTGCCCTCTGGTTTTTATGTGTGTTTGGCAGATGTTTTTATCACATACAGAAATACAAGTGCAATCATATTATGATTAACAAAAGCTTTTATTGACAGTTAGAATGAGTTAATGCAGCATGTCAATATTTGCAGTGTTGACCCTTCTTCTTCAGGACCTCTGCAATCTCCCTGGCATGCTCACAATCAACTTCTGGACCAAATCCTGACTGATAGCAGTCCATTCTTGCCCAATCAATGCTTGCATTTTGTCACAATTTGTTGGTTTTTGTTTGTCCACCCGTCTCTTGATGATTGACCACAAGTTCTCAATGGGATTAAGATCTGGGGGTGTATCCAGGCCATGGACCCAAAATCTCTATCTTTTGTTCCCTGAGCCATTTAGTTATCACCTTTTGCTTTATGGCAAGGTGCTCCATCATGCTGGAAAAGGCATTGTTGATCACCAAACTGCTCTTGGACGGTTGGGAGAAGTTGCTCTTGGAGGACATTCTGGTACCATTCTTTATTCATGGATGTGTTTTTAGGCAAAACTGTTAGAGAGCCGATTCCCTTGGCTGAGAACCCCACACATGAATGGTTTCTGGATGCTTTACAGTTGGCATGAGACAAGACTGGTGGTATCGCTCACCTTGTCTTCTCCGAACAAGCTGTTTTCCAGATGTTCCAAACATTCGGAAAGGGGATTCATCTGAGAAAATGACTTTACCCCAGTCCTCAGCAGTCCACTCCCTGTACCTTTGGCAGAATATCAGTCTGTCCCTGATGTTTTTTCTGGAGAAAAGTGGCTTCTTTGCTGCCCTCCTTGACACCAGGACCTTGCTCCACGAGTCTCCGCCTCACAGTGCATGCAGATGCACTCACATCTGCCTGCTGCCAGTCCTGAGCAAGCTCTGCACTGCTGGTAGTCCGATTCCGAAGCTGAAACACTTTTAAGAGACGGTCCTGGCGCTTGCTGGTCTTCCTTGGGCGCCCTGGAGCCTTTTTGGCAACAATGGAACCTGCTCTCCTTGAATTTCCTTGATGATGCGATAGATTGTTGACTGAGGTGCAATCTTTCTAGCTGTGATACTCTTCCCTGTTAGGCCAGTTTTGTGCAGTGCAATGATGACTGCACGTGTTTCTTTAGCGATAACCATGGTTAACAGAAGAGAAACAATGATGCCAAGCACCAGCCTCCTTTTAAAGTGTCCAGTGGTGTGATTCTTACTTAATCATGACAGATTGATCTCCAGCCCTGTCCTCATCAACACCCACACCTGTGTTAATGAAGCAATCACTGAAACGATGTTAGCTGGTCCTTTTAAGGCAGGCCTGCAATGAAGTTGAAATGTGTTTTGGGGGAAAAAGTTCATTTTCTAGGCAACTATTGACTTTGCAATTAATTGCTGTTAAGCTGATACACTCTTTATAACATTCTGGAGTATATGCAAATTGCCATTATAAAACCTGATGCAGTAGACTTTGTAAAAATTAACATTTGTATCATTCTCAAAACTTTTGGTCATGACTGTAAACACATATAAAGCAAAATCTTAACAGAAGGAAGATATTGCCTGATGCAATCATTTTCCATGTGCCCTTTAGGCATGGTTAAGAGTACCATGTTGTAGTTGCTACATGCAGATGACACCTTGCCCTCATGAAGGTGGCTAAAGGATGCAGAATTTTGCTGATGTTCACTACAATTTAATTGTAAGATGGTGTGGCCATTAGGCACGGCATGTGGCCATCGCTGTCTTAGAAGCATTAAGGGCCCCTGGAGAAAGCAGAGCACAGAGCCCTGCCCAAACACATGGCAGATGGCTTCCAAAGTTTTCCAGGACATGCCTCAGACCACCTGGTTTCCCTATGCTTCTGGGGCCCCCAAGTAACTGCTTATTGTATCCCATGGATAAGACAGCCCTATATGTGGCCGTGGTTTTGTCTGCATAAAGTAGTCACAACGTAGAATTGTACCCTCGCTTATATTTTGGTTTTTTTCCCCTATTTGAACCCCAGTTATTCCCTTAAAACATTTAGGGCTGCGGCTGGCCCTTTTTGAAGGTTTTTCTAGTGTAGAGCTACATTCAGAAAACCATTATACACCTCTGTATGCCATATATTATTATTTATTTTAAAGCGCCATTGATTCCAGGGCGCTGTACATTGGGAGGGGTTTTTTACATACAAACATAATTTAAAAACGAAAACAATGATAAGGATAAATGAAAAATTGGGGCACGAAAGGGAGAGAGGCCCCTACCCCGGGGGTTACAATCTAAAAGGGAAAGGGGGAAAGAGGCGGGGAAGGGGGGGGCAGACAGTTTGTGGAGGATGTAGTGACAACAAGGTTAGTGTAGGTTATAAGGAAAACCCTGAAGAAAGGGGTTTTTCAGGTTGTTTTTAAAAGTGGGGGAAAGTGGGGGGGAGATGTCTGGGGGTGTTGGGGCAGTGAGTTCCAGAGGGGGGGGAAGCCCCAAAGAAAAAATCTTGGAGGCGGTTTTGTGAGGAGCGGGAGCAGGGGAGAGAGGGGGAGAAGGCCCTGGAGGACCCAAAGTTTGGGAAAGAGGGGAAATTTTTTCGAAATTGGGGGCAGAGATGTACGGACGGGAGACCTCCTATACTCAAGAGCCAAAAAAGTGATCCACACAAAGTGGACAGTAAGCTTGGGGGGGGGAAAAAAGAGAAGAAAACTGATTTTTTTATTCTTTTTTAAATAGTGCAAAACTTTGCCACAGCACTCCCACATTGCTAAGTCTGAAAATGCAACTGAAGGAACGGGCCCAAACACCAGGTCCTTTTTTAAAACCGGAAAACCCATTGGAGAAACCGGGTCTTTATGGGTGTTCTAAAACAAATTGCAAAATTTGTCCGGGTTTTTTTTTTTAAAAATTACTAAAAAAAACCAAAACGAAATACCAATTTTAAATTGTTCAAAAATTTTTTATCAATATGGGAATGTTCACACGGTGTGTTGGTTTTTTTTTTTGGGTTCCAACTAATCCCATTCAAAAGGAAATCGTAAACCCGCATCCAACACTCTTGTCGTGTTTGGAGGGTTTTTGGGGCCCTGCCGTAAAAATTTTGAAACCCCAAAATAGTGTTAAATTGGAAACGTCTGCGGGCTTTCAAACGGGACATGTCAATTCCTTTGAAGGGAAAATCTAAAAAAATGCATCACAAAGAAGTATGAAAAACCACCCCTTCGGCGTTTCACTCGTTAAAATGCGATGCTTGTTTTACATTGTAAGCAAGGGAAATCGCCCCTGCACTTTAAGTTAGATGCTTTTTTGGGTCCCGAAAAATGATCTATAAAGGGGCCCAAAAAAAAAAAGGGTTTCCTTTGGTGCCCCTACCCAAAGGGCCATTTTCCCCCGGGCTTTTTCCCCGGGGACGGTTTTTGTAAAGCCGTATTGACTCAAAAACCCCCGGGGTGAAAAAGGGCCCAATTTTTCCCAGGGTTAAAAAGGGGGCCGGGTATTTTCCCCCCCGAAATTTACGCGCCAAAGGGTGCGCCAATTAGGGGCCCCGGGAAAAGGGCCCATTCATTACGGTAATTCACAGTTTTCATAGAGAACTAGGGGATTACGCCCCCCCTCTCCCCCCCCCGTAATATACCGCCGTTGGAAATTTCCCAAGTAAATTGGGCCGGCAAGTGCCGGCCCCCCCTACATCCCCCGCCCCAAAACCCCCCCCCGTCCACACGGCAAAAATTGGGGGTAATTAGCCCCTGAAATTTAAGCCGTGTAAAACCTTTCCCCTAAGGGACGGGGGGGGGGGCCCGGAGTACGGCTGGGGTTTCCCCCTCCCCGGCCCCTGGGGGCCCTTCCCATTATCCACGGGCGGATTGCGCCTGGTTTAAGTGCATGTCTTTTTTCTTTTCCCCGCGGGGAAATTCGCCGAGCGGGGAGGAGCAGGGAAATCCACGTTCTCTTTAAGCAGTGGATTACCGTAATGACCATCCCTGAAGCGCAAATCCGGCGGGGAGACGGGGCCAACTTTCCCCAAAATAACCCCCGTGTAACGAGGCCTAAGGGAAATTTTACCTATTTTCCCCAAAGAATAGGGATAAGTCCCTGATCATTTGGGGGGGTGTGACCCCCCCAACTTTTTTAAAAATAGGGAAAACGGGGGGAATTCCTTTTTCTCTTGATCAATAGGTGTCCCATTACCACTGATCAAACACACTGCTTATACTTTAAGACGCTATTCTGTAAAACCCTCGTTGTACACCCCTAAATTTGGGGGGGTAAACAGCAGTAAAGGGGAGGGAAATTTTGTGTTGGTGTGTGTTTGTTGAAATATATTTAGATAAAATTGCAGCTATTTTTGGGGCAAAACCTTTTGGCCCATAAGGGGGGATTTTTTTTTTCTTTACGGTCCTTTTTTTGGAAAAAAGGGCATTTCCTTGTTTATAAAAATGACTGCATGCAAATATGTAGCAAATCAATACATACGGCGTTGCAGTTTGCAATTTGTAGCAAAACATTTTGAAGCTCTGTTACCAACTTTTTATGTTCAAGGAGCTGAATTAGCATGGTTCTATGCGGGGCAGGACTTTGTTCATTGTTTTGTCATTTATTCTGCAGCAATCTTAGTATTAATCAATTTCCACTCCTGTGTTGATTCCTGTTTTATAATTGTAGAATTTTGGCATAGAAGAATGTGAATACTAAACCCTGTTAATGTAAATGTAAATTGCAGCTTTTAGACAAGCAATTGATGTACAGTTGGAGCATTGACTTCTTAGAAGGAAGAAAAGAAGAATAGGTTGAATCCAGAGAAAGTGACCTTCTGAGAATCGATTGCATTGGCTTTTCTCGCCTTCCGCAATGGGTTTACTACATCCTTGACTCATTTGTACTTATCAGTAATTGCCAAAATCTTTATTTGTATTGACCAATGCAAACAAAGAAAAACGAACAGTTTGGTCTTATTTATCAAAACATTTCAATTGGTTTCTAGCTTCCCAATGACACTATAGTGTTCCCCTGTCAAAACAATTTTCCTTTTGCATCTGTTTCTTATTAAATGGTTGTAGCACAAATGAAAAAAGTTTTCATAGTTTTTTTGTCTTAAGTTCTTTTATGTGCAGTGCATTGTTTTGCCTGCTTTCATCATTAAATAATGTCTGCAATACACATTTATATGTCAGAATGCATCTGTCCTTCACTTTTCATTTTATAAATCTTTTTAACTCCTTTTTTTTTTTTTCCCTTAGTGTTGACGTTTAGTTTTTGTGGAATTGCAAAGTGAAATGCTGTTCTAAATCCCTGTCTGTGCAGCTTGAAATTACTCCTTTCCAACCATAGGCTTCTGACCTTAGAAACCATGATTGTATATGGTTTCACTGAGGACACACGTAATGTCTTAAAAATGGGACCTCAGGTCACAGTATTTTTAATTATAGTGTAGATAAAAGACTCCCAACTAGTCATCACTCTTCATATGAGTACATTAATGTATTAAAGGGATGTGTCCATGTTATTCATTAACTTTAAAAATGTAGACCAGTGATGGTGAACCTTTTGAACTTGGTCAAAATTCATAAAAACCTCTCTTAACACAGGTGCCGTGTCATGTCTATAAATATCCATAGTTTTGTAATACTATGATCAGGGCCATCTTAACACCACTGTGGGCTCCCGGACAGAAATATGCATTTGGCCCTCCGTTAAACCCCTCCCCAGACCTACACAACCACTCACAAGCATGCTTTTTTACTGTATGGCGTGCCTCCAGGCCAGGCAACATAGCAACTCATATAACAACTTCATGTGCTCAGTCAACCATCCTGTGCTCCCAGGCAACACAACAACTCATTTGTAAAATGGCTTGCAGCATGACCTGACTTGTGGGCACAGGATAGCTGACTGACCGCATGAAGGTGTTATAGCAGTTGCCTGATGGCAACCTCTCAATCATGTGGTCAGCCATACTGTGCCCCATACCACACAGCGACTCCTATAACAACTTCATGTGATCAGTCTGACATATGCCACTATCCACCAGATACTATATGTACCTTTTTTTGATCTGTATGAACTGGGGGGATGAGCAGCGATTAAACTACATTTCCCGACTGAGAATGACTGATGGCCGCCAGGATGTCCCTGCTTTTACTGCCGTGACCTCCCGACGCATGCCTCTTTATAGGCAGGTAGGCAGACAGTAGAAGGTAAAGTAAGGGCCGTGGCACAGGAAGCTCCGAACTGTATTCATTGGGCAGGGTAAATGACTGCCCGGGTGAGCCTCCACTGCTCATGGGGCCTCCGGGCAGCTGCTTACTCTGCCCAAAGGAAAAAAGGCCCTGGCTATTAGTTGTGCCATCAGTTGCCAAGGATGCTTGGTTCGGAAGTGGCACAATATTAGGTGTTACCCAAAATGTCTTGGCATGTCATTTTCGCCATCACTGATGTAGGCAAAAGTTAATAAAAACTATTACCGAATACAGTGTTGTTCCAATT
This sequence comes from Phyllomedusa bahiana, assembly GCA_025379985.1. Taxonomy (NCBI): domain Eukaryota; kingdom Metazoa; phylum Chordata; class Amphibia; order Anura; family Hylidae; genus Phyllomedusa; species Phyllomedusa bahiana. The sequence goes on along the minus strand of JAODAL010001288.1, from coordinate 180,599 downwards.
TTGCTTCATTTTAGAGTTAGAGCAGCTCGTATCTCCTACTTCTGTAAACAAGCTTCTCTGGTTACCATTCACCTCTCTCTGCTCTAGCAGTGGTGGGGCTGGTGAAGGAAGTCCCAGCTGTGTTTTATCAGCAAGATGGAGCTTACTTCTCACTCTTATCTTTCTGCTGAGAAAAACTTTAACCCCTAGGGGCCGTTTACACGGCACAGGACAAATACAGGTCGGCTTATCCGTGCACACGGACCCTTCTCATAGACATGTTCTTCTGCTGCCCGAAAACCAGATGGAAGCATGCATATGTCCTATGTTTTTTGGGCCGCCGGCGGTCTGAAAAAACCACTGGGCGGAAAAGTCGTGCAGTGGGGGCTGCTGCGTGGGTTTTCTATAGAGGCCCGTGTTAAAAGTTTTCAAAACCGAAAACAGTCTGCAAACCGGGTGAAAACTTTTAACACGGCCTCTATGGAAAACGCAACTAACTAGAAAGCACAACTAATAGCCAGGGCCTTTTTTCCATTGGCTAGAATAGGCGGCTGCCCGAAGGCCCCATGAGCAGCGGAGGCTCACCCCCGCTTACCCTGCCCAATGAATACAGTTCGGAGCTTTCTGTGCCGTGGCCCCTACTTTATCTTCTACTAGTGGGCCTACCTGCCTGTAAAGAGTTATGCGCAGGGAGGGCACGGCAGTAAAAGCAAAACCGAAAACAGTCTGAAAAACCTAGTGAAAACCCGTGCAATGGGGACAAGGCCTTCGTGTTACCCAAGAACAGCTTTGTACCATCCTGCCAGGTCTGCAGAACACATTTCCAATATCTGTAATTACAACAAAGATAAGATACATTCAGCAGCTAACAATGTTTCTTGCCCACATGTAAGTTTGTTTTTCACTAGAAGTTTTCTCTTATGACAGTTACATCTACCTCACATTTACACCCAGACATCCTACTTGGATAGTGCTATTGCTTTTCCTAACCCCCTCATCAGTAATCAGTAATGTCCTTGTAACCGCCTAAGCTGTAAATAGGAACTAACAGAGCCGGAATACCAGTTACTACTGAAGATCTGCCTACAACCTGCACAAGAAGGGTGAGCCTAAGGCAGTGTTCACACGGCTTATTCAAGCCGTAATTGCGGGACGGATTTCGCCCGCAGTTACGGCTTGAATAAGGGGCGGGGGAGCTGCCCGCCGGCCCCATAGACATTCATTATTCACAGCACGTACGCGCCGTAAATAATGTGCATGTCACTTTCTCACCCCGCGGCGGATTCGCCGAGCGGGGAGGAGCAACGGAATCCACAGTTCTCTATGAGAGCAGTGGATTACCGTAATTACTGGGATGGATTGGAGGCGTACTGCAGCGCAAATACGGCGCGCAGTACGGCTCCAATCAGTCCCAAAATAAGCCGTGTGAACGAGGCCTAAAGAGTGAAAACGGCCAGACGGGACAACCCCTTTATTCTATATATAATATAAAGAATGGCAGTGTTTCCTCAAAGGCTGAACTTGTCTACCTTGTAGGTAAGCTCCATTACCCCAAAGCTGACTACAGCTTAGCCACAGTTTCTAAAAGTAGTTTGAGGTAGTCTAAGGCCCCGTTCACACGGCTTATTTGCCGACGGATTGGCGCCGTATTCCGCGCCGGATTTGCGCTTCAATACGGCGCCAATCCGTCGGGGTCATTACGGTAAACCACTGCTCTCATAGAGAACAGTGGATTCCGTCGCCGCTCCCCCGCTCGGGAAATCCGCCGCGGGGGGAGAAAGTGACATGCACATTATTTACGGCACGGACGCGCCGTAAACAATGCATTGTCTATGGGGCCGGGAGCGGCGCCCCCGCCGCGGTCCCGCCCCGTATTCACGACGGATTTGTGCGCTCAATACGGCGCACAAATCCGTCGGGAATAAGCCGTGTGAACACGGCCTAAGACACACCCCTTGTCTTATCATTAGTGTAGTTCTCTGTCTTCAGATTGGCTATTGAATTTTGTCCACTACAAGCTCACCAGTACCTCGTTGCATTACGAGCTGATTACTGGTAGTGGAAGGGCAGACTAAAAGACTGACAAAAATAAAAGATCCGGTATCTCCTCCACATTATTGAAGGAAATGTGTCTCAGTAAAAGAAGCATGGAGAGTCGCTTTAACCTGTTTCCTTCAGAAAACAGCAAATAAAACGGCTACACCAGTAATGGCAGTATAATGGTCTGTTTTCTCCATAGGCAATGTGGTTTGGAATTTCGTTGATCTCTCGTTTCTTTATCCACCGCAAAAATACCTAGCAGAATTGCTTACGTTAAAGTGATGATATTCAGATCTGTTTTCTATATAATGACACAATCTTGTCATCTGTTTGCACTAGTTAAAGCCTTTCTTTTTTTAACATGCAAATCTGTTTAACAGACTTAAAAATGTTATTGAAAGAGTTTCTCAATATATGGCGTATTGTGTGTACAGGATATCATGTACCCATTAAAATATGTGCTTCTTGCTGAGTCTTGTGCATTGACAGTACTCGACATCTAGCCCCTGCATGATATAAGCAGAGCCTTAGGCAATGTCTACACTGCAGTGGACAAAAAACGACCTGAAAACGAATTACTAAAAACGTTCATGAAATTGAGTTTTCTGTCCACTGCCTCCCAAAAGCAGCTGAAAAAAAGGCCGTTTTTTGGCGTGTTTTTTTGGAGCGTCTTTGCTCTGCTTTTTAATGTATGCACAAATTAAGCCATTGGATGTAAACTACATCCTACAGCTGGAGTTAACATGTTAAGTAGTCACTTCCTTTAGATCACTGTGGCCATTGTGAGCACATTGTCCTTTGTGTGCTGCTGCTGCGTGCTACTGCTTTATTAAATTTTGCAACAGATTCTTGCACCAAAATCCACAAAAACCCACATTATCTTTCCATATAGCAAGATAACTTGATTAGCGGCAAAATATGTTAAAAGGATTTTAGCACCGAAATCCGTAAAAAAAAAAAAACGGATTCTGGCGCCAAAATCCGTAAAAAAAAAACAACGTATTTTTGCCGTCGGAAGCGTGATCAGTTTATTAGCGCCAAAATATGTTAAGAAAAGGATTTTTGCACCAAAATCCGTTAAAAAAAAATGGATTCTGACGCCAAAGTCCATAAAAAGTGTATTTTTAGTAAAAAAAATATATGAATTGCGCAAAAATCGTTAACGGCCAAAGCATGATCATTTTATTACAAAAGGTACAAAAAAGGACACATCAGACACTTGTATGCAGATTTAATCAGGTATAACCTTTATTAACGCCCGCTATAGGTGGGACTTGGGTCTCCTGGGAGGGTTTTCATTGAAAAATCGCGGCAAAAAACACACCAAAAACGCGCCAAAAGACGTCCAGCGCTTTCCATAGACTCCTGTAGTAAATTTTCTGCCCTGCTCTGACGTTTTTGAGAGCATGTTGCAAAATACGACCAGTAAAAAAAACGAGCAGAAAAAAGAATCTTAGTGGAGACAGCAGGAGGGTTTTACATTAGAAGTCTATGGAAGGTGATTACAGTCGTTTTTACAGCGTTTTTAGAAAACGAAAAACGCTGAAAAAAAGGAAGTTTTTATGTGCAGTGTAGACAGAGCCTTATATTGCTACAACAGGATACAACTTTAGGTCACTACAATTAGATCCTGCACTTCAGATATGGAATATTTAATTTACAATGGAAATCAATAGCAGCAGGATCTAAGTGAATAGGCATACAGTTATAGCAGCATACATGTGTTTGCAGAGTTCAATAAACCATGTTTGCATCAATAGTACGGCAAAAACATGTTGGGAACCTAGGGGGACATGTATGAAGATCGGCGCGTCGAGGTGGCTGTTTTCACGTTTTTTCCATGAAAACTGCGCCTCATTTATGTCGGCACCCGAAGTGCGCTCATAAATGCGGTGTAAAGTTCCCCGCACCTCGCCAGTGTGTGAGGCATATTGCGGAACTTAGGCGCATAAGTAATGCGCCTAACATGTATTACGTTTCTAGACAGGCTGGAAATCAGAGATAAATCATTAAGCATGTCAGTGAATAGAAATCCTGCTTGGAGGACCACAGGTCCCAGCAATACCTGTGCTGTGCTGGCTCTTGCTGTATATGCTAAATAGAATAAAAGGTGAAAGCAGCAAAAATACATCTCCAATTGTTGGTATTAAAAATGCAAAAAATTAACATCAGGACAATATCATCAGTGGCTTATTTAATGTAAAATTAGTTTAAGTTTATCAGAATTTGTAAGACCTTTTATAGCTGATATTTCTTTCTTTGGAGATATTATATAAATTTCCAATGATTTTAAATGAACAACTTTTTCAATACATTGAAATCTTTTTTTTTTTTTTTTTTTTTTTTATACAACTTGCATTTTGCTATTTATTAATTAATTTTATTTACAAATAATTTTTATTCTTGTACTGTTGTAACTGTACATTTTGCCCCATTAATTTCTAGCTCCACTTCGCCTCCTCCGGCTCAGGTAAACCACATTGAACTAGGTCTGCCTGTCGGAGCTGTAATGCGCCTCACTTTGCTGACCGGCATTCATACATGCGTCGGAGTTCTCGAATCTGGTGCGTCCTGCCCCAGAACACCCACAGCACGCCCCTTCATGTTAGGCGCATTACAAAGTGGCGAAGCTTGCGCCTAACATTGCATTAGTGCGTCCGACAGCGGAGCCGGCACAGTGGGGCGCATTATACGCCTGAAAACAGGCGACAAGCCCGTTCATACATGTCCCCCCTAGTCTACATGTGTTTTTGTAGTATATAATAAAAAATGTATGCTTCAACCATACTTCTGAGGACACTTCAATTCTTAAAGGGGTGTTCTCACCATAGACTTTGACATTTGCCATCAAAGTCTGGTAGGTGCATGTCCTAGCTCTGACACCTGCACCTATCTTGGGAACTGGCTCCCAAAAGTTTCAGCTCAAAATTAAGAGCCAGTTGAGCTTGTGCACCCCTTTTCCAGAAGAGCCAAGAAAAATCATTAGTAAAATTTAAAAAAGGGAAAAATTTTCTATGGCCTGTTTTAAAAAATCATTGCCTTTTTTGTAGTAAAAATTTGGAATAGAAAATAAACCTTCTCTCAAAAAGGGAACCCCCTTTTTGCCAACTATAGAAGCTAGGTTTTCCTTTTCATTAAAACCCCCAATCTTTTAGAGACTTGAAACATGACTAGGGATTAAACCGTTTCACAACTTTGGACGTAAGCTTACGTCCAAGGTGTGTAGGGGTTAACGCATATGGATGGAAAACATAGTTTGCACGATCTCCCTCGGGCGGCATGTCAGAAAAATTTTTTCCTTCAAATTGTAAAAAATTACAAACAAAAATTTCAAAACCACCAAATTGTCAAAAAAAACTAAAAATTTTTAAAAAAAAGTAAAACCTACAGTAAAACGTTTTGGAAGATCCCCAAGTTTAAAAACTATTTTTAAAGGGGAAAATTAACTATCTTACACACGAAAATTTTTAAAACTTTGAAAAGACAGATTTTTTAAAGATTTTCACAATTTTTTGATTTTTTTAAACAAATAAACAAGGATTTTGGGAAATTAAATTTCTTACTGTCTTAAAGCACAAATTGTTAGAAAAAAACATTCTCTAAAAATCCTTTGGATGGTTTGAAATTTTCAAAAAATTTTTATCCTGCATAAAGAGCCCAAAAATTTGGTTCAGTTTTTAAAAAAAATTTTGGGGCTCTGTCGGGAAAGGGCCAAAAACGGGGGCTGCATCCCTTAACCCCCTTAAAGGGAAACCCAGCTATTTTTTTGGCCTTTACTGACACACCCTTTTTTTTTTTTGAAATCGGGAAATGTCACTTTATGTGATAAAAACTTTTTGGAACACTTTTACCTATCCATTTGATTCGAGATTTTTTTCCCCCTCGGACACTTTTGTGCTTTAATTTAGTAAAAAAATTTTTATCCATACAAGGTTTTTTTTTTATGAAAAATTTTAAATTTTTTAAATAAAAAAATTTAAAAAAATTTTTTGGGGATTTTGAAATTTTCAAAAATTTCTGCGGCAAGACAGTTTAATTATTCACCACAAAATTTTGACTAAGCACTACCATATGTCCCCCTAAAGGTGGGCTTTCTTTTTTTAAATGTCCTTTTTTAAAAAATATATATATAAATATATATAATTTTAAAATTATTTTAATATATATATATTAAATTAAGGGCTTAGAAATTAGTAGAAAATTTCTCAATTTTCAAGAAAATTTGCAATATAAATTTTTTTGGGGCCCAAGCCCATTTTCTGACGGGGTTTTTGAGGGGTTTGCGTTAAAATCCCCCCCAAAAATTGATCCCTTCAAAGAAAAAAACCCCCTTAAAGTATTTACAACATTTGTTTAGGATTTTTAAAAACCCTTTAGGATTTTCCCCAGAAAAAAAAACCCAAAAATAGAGTGAAATTTAAAAAATTTTTCACTTTTTTTTGCAGATTTTCAATTTTTTATCCTTTAAATTCACGGGAAAGGGTTAAATGTATTTGGGGAAAAATCCCAATGTAAAATCATTTCCCCCCCCAAAGGTCTCCCCGTTTTTAGAAATATTCCATATGGGGCCCCAAAGGGGCTTTTTTTTTGGGCCCAAACCAAAACCCCCCAGAATAGAAGGAGCATCTACTGACTCTGGGGCTCATTTTAAAATTGCAATTTTTTTTAGGCGCCAATTTAAAGGTTTAAAAAGGCCCCTAAGGTGCAAAAACCCTTTTAATAAACCCCCCCCGGCACTTCCCGGCCCCCCATAGCCCAAACCACTGCTAGCGGTGCGTATACGCCGCTAAAAAGGGTGACATGTAAATTTTATCTCCCCGCCGGGCGGGGAGAGGAAAACGTAACCCCATAGTTCTCTGAGAATTTGTAAAATTACCGTAAGGGAAATGGGCCTTTTTCGGCCCGTAATTGGCGCACTTCGGCGCGAAATTTACGGACCAAAAAAAGGGCCTTTTTAAAGCCCGTTAAAACAGGGGGCCTTAAAGGGTTATAATACAGGTGTGTATGAAAATTTCGACCCCCCACAGGTGATTCACAATTTTTTTTTTTTACATTAAAGGGTGTGAAAATTCAAACTTTTTTTTCCCAAACTGCAATTTAAACTTAAAATGTTTTTTAAAATTTTTCAAGGGAAACCTGGAAAAAAGAAACCCCCAAAAAATTTGTTAAGCAAATTTTTTTCCAAGTTCGGCAAATACCTTACAAAGTGGGTGTAAACTGCTTCCCTTTTGGGGGCATGGCAGGGGTTTCAAGGGAGGGGGGTGCTATTTTGGGTTTTTGGAACGCAGATTTTGGTGGGGCCATGTCGCATTTGGGAAAACCCCTAAAGTACCAGAACAGGGGGAAACCTTCCCCGAAGGGCGCCCCATTTTAGATTCAAAAACCCCTCAGGTATCTCATCTAGGGGGGTATTGGGCATTTTTTGGGGGCACAGGTGGGTTTCCCTCGTTTTTTTTTTTTTTTTTTTGGGATTTGGGGCCCTGAAAAGGGGTGGGTTGGGGGGAAAAACCGTTCCCCCATTTGTTTTTTTGGGCTTCAATTTACACGGTTTTTTTTTTTGGGGCACTGTAAATGAAAGTGATAACTTTTCTAGGGGGTTTGGTACAATTGCAATGGTAAAAAATTCTATATAGTTTTGGGTTTTTTTACTTTTGCACAAAAGAAAAAAGGTTTTAAAAAAAAAATTCGTTTTTCTGTTGTCCCCATTCTGACAGTCCCAAAAATTTTTTTTTTTTTGCTGGTAGGGGCCCTTTTTTTTTTGCGGGTTAAATTTTATGCTTTTATTGGTACCATTTTGGGGTGGGAAAACAACACTTTGTTTTTCTTTTTTTTTAAGGTTTTGTGAGGGATTTTGAACAAAAAACAGCAATCCTGGTAGTGTTTTTTTTTTTTTTTATAGCGGTCACTCTGCATTAGATATCCCTGCTAGCTTTTTACCCCAGCAGGTCCCATACATTTCAGCAATCCCCCAATTTTTTAATTTTTTTTTATTTTTTACCCGCTTTTTATACAAAAAAAACACTTTTTATTCGAAAAGGGAAAAAACATTTTTCAAATTTCCAAAGGTCTGAGAGGGCCCTAAACCCTTTTTTTTTTCTGTGTATGGAGCCCGTATACAGGCCCGTTTTTGGGGGGATTGAGTTTTACGTTTTTTTTTGGGGATCATTTTTTGGGGACAAGACTTTTGAACAGTTTTTTTTAAAACCGTTTTTTGGAAAGGGAAAAGTGGGGAAAAATTTTCTGCAATCCTAGTAGTGGTTTTTTTTTTTTTTTTTTAACCCGGTCATGTGCAGTATCCGTAATAAGTTAAACTTTTTTTCTGTGGGTCATAAGATTATGGCCCATACCCTATTTATAAAAGGTTTTTTTTTTTTTAAAGTTTTTAAACACTTTAAAAACACTTTTTTTTTTTTTTTTTTTTTGTGTGTAACAGAATATTTTTTTCATCCCCTACTTTTTGAAAGCCTAACTTTTTTTTTTTTTTTATACAGAGTTTGTTAGGACTTTTTTTTTTTTTTTTTTTCGGGGTGGGGAAAAGAGTTTTAATTGGAACAAACGTTGGCGTTTAAGGGGTTTTTTATCACTTATATTCCAAATTTTTTGTGCGCGGATGGGCCCCAAAAATCTTAAAATTTTGTTTATAGTTTTTTTTTTTTTTTTTTACCGTTCAACTACGGGTAAATTAACAAGGGGGAGATTTATAGGGCAGTCGTTTTCGCACGCGGCAAATTTTTAAATTTCGGGGTTTTTTTATTTTTTTTTTTTTCTTTTTTGGGGCGATTGGCTTTGTTTAAAAGGGGGGGAAAGGGGGGTGTACGTTTTTTTATTTTAATTTTTTTTGTGTTTGTGTTTTACTGTTTTTTACCCTTTTTTTTTTTACTTTTCTTTTCCCCCCTAGGGGATTTGAATGAAGATCTTAGATCTCCTCATTCAATAGGAATCAATGCACAGCTTGTTTCGTGCACTGGTTCCTATGACAACTGTCAGTCAAGATGCCGGGCCATGCCCACGAGGGCGACGGCCGGCATCGTGACGTCACAGACAACCCTTAAGGCATTCTGTGCCCTCCGTGCAGTCTGTCAGATGGCAGTGAGCTGCACAGATCGAGCGATCTCCTCCTGCGTCTCTTATTATTGCCGACCGTAGTCGAGATAATTAAGGGTTAAGCGGCCCCTCCGGAGTGATCGCGGTCCGGGCCGGCGCTGCAGGATTTCAGCTGTAATATACACTGACACCCCGCGACGAATGTGCGACACTCTGCTTTATAGTTCGCAGCGATTCCTCAAGACTCTACGTATCAATACTCCAGGGTCTGTTAACCCCCCAAAATGACCTGGACGTATGGCATACGTCAAGGTCGTTAAGGGGTTAAATGAGTTGACTCACTACAAGCTTTCAGCCTACCACCGTGGTATAGCAGCAAGAGAAAATTTTTGAATTCCAGGGGCGTGCTTCTTGTCCTGCCTCTTCTCCTCCCCTCTTCCCCCTCCCCTCAGCCACTCACAAAGCAAGGCTCTCCTCCTGGACTGCCAGGGGGAAGGTGTTTGCTGCCAGGGTTTTACCCTGGGTGTGCCTGCCTAGAGCTGCTTGCTCGAATCAGCCATACTGGTACTGTGAGTTGAGCTCTGCTGCCTCCTCTCCATAGAGTCCATGGAGAACAGAGGAGGTCTGATCTATGTAGTGTGGGAGAGGTCTGTGAAGCTGTGTTTGCTAAGAGGCAGAGCAGGGGTTGTAGTGTTCCATATACCCCCTGCTTAGCAATACAAATCTCCACACTCCAGCAACAACCTGTCGAACAGACACAGGGCTTCTGTGAAGTGAGTTACTATTATCACAATGTGTCACTAATACAGCAGAGCAGGGAGGGGTATGAACCGTTAACATGCCCCCCTGATCTGTTCGTTAGTATAGTCAGAGCTCCACAGACACATCATGATTATAGTAACACACGTCACTGCTGAATCAGCCTACCTCCTGCTCTCCTCAATCTGTGTATAAAGCAGGAGGGAGCAGGAGGCACACTCACAGGGTTAAATCCAGGCAGCTCAGCTACAACACTGGGAGTAAGCCCTCCCCCTCCCCTACAGAAGCATCAAACATACTGGTGTAGGAGTGGCTCTCTGGCTCCAACCTGTATTCAGAAACGGATGATTCCATCCAGGCCTGGCAGCCCATGAGATAAAAGATCAACAGGTTGGCTGCTATACAGGAGTTTGAGGAGCTGATGACACTATTTCTACTAACAGGGATAACTCAAAAGTCAGTAGGACATTTGTAATGAACATATATTGCAAAGCTGCTTGTTTTTTAAAGATTTTTTAATTAAAACCCAATCATTGTAGCGAGACAACCCCTTTAAGTCAAGCCAGAAACTCCACCATAAGGAAGAGTTACCCATCTGAAGATATCCGTTTCAGGATTTAGCCAATCGGTTGTGGCTTGACATCAGATATGTTTTAATGCCCTTTTTAATTAATTGGATTTGACTGAAAGAGAAGCTGTCTGGAGTAGGTGGCAGTGAAGTGTTCTCTTCCTTCTGGCTCCAGACTCCCTACACCTTTATGGTGCTCTCTAAGGCTATGTTCACACGGCTTATTTCGGGGTGTATTTGCGGATGTAATTACGTCCGCAAATAGGTTTCAAATAATAAACAGATTCGCATTGATTCCAATGTAAAATACGGCTAGTCGTTCACATGAGGCGTATTTCCACGATGTATTTTCGCCATGTAAATACGATAATAAAATTTAGTCCCCTGTCAGCTTAGAGGCGTATTCGTGCCTTAAATCCCATAGTAAAAGAATGGGGAATGTATTTACACACTGACCGAAATATGTGCCACACTTTGTGACACGTATTTGGAACGTATTTCGGGACGTATTTGAGGACGTAATTACGCCCCGAAATAAGCCGTGTGAGCATAGCCTAAAAGGCAAAACAATTACCGCTAGACATGGTAACAGTTGTAAACAGTACATTTATGCAATTGTGGATGCAAGAGGTATGACCAATCTGATTTATTATTCAATATTTTTTCACTCTCTAGACCTTTTTTGAACTTGGACATCACTCTCTTTAAAGCCTGTGTGGCAATATTTTATATATATATATATATAGTATATATATATATATATATTATATATAGATATATATTATATATATATATATATATTCCTATAATATACTATATTATATATATATATATATATATATATAGTAGTTACATAGTTAATATGCCTGAAAAAAGACATATGTCCATCAAGTTTTTGTTTTTTTGAGTGGGTTTATATTTATATTTTTGTATAAGTCAATCATGTCTCCCTGTAGCCATCTTTTCTCAAGATAAAAATAAGTTAAAGTCTTTTAACCGTTGCTCGTCTGTGTACTTTCTCTAGATCCATTGCATCCTTTCTATAAGCTGGAGTCCAGAACTGAACACCAGATTCCAGATGCAGCTGCACCATTGCTTTATATAGTAGTGATATTACATCCCTGTCCCATGAGTCCATGCCTCTTTTAATACACGTCAATGTCCTGATGGCCTTAGAGACAGCTGACTGACATTACATGCTGTTTTGTAATCTATGATGTACAAGTACACCTAGATCCATCTCAGTGAGCGATTCTCCGAGTTTTTTACCCCTTAGGCCTCGTTCACATGGCTGATTTGTGCACGGATTTCAGCCGTACTGCGCACCATATTTGCGCTGCAGTACGGCTGAAATCCGTCCCTGTCATTACGGTAATCCACAGTCCTCATAAGAAACTATGATTCCGCCAAGTGACATGTTCAATTATTTACAGCGTGTACGCAGGCCGTGAATAATGAGTGTCCTATGACCGGCAAGCTGTCCGCCCCCCGCCCCGGCCCCGCTGCACGCAGCCGCCGTAATGCGGGGCCGAAATCCGACCCGCAATTACGTCGGCAATAAGCCGTGTGAACTGGCCCTTAGGATCACACTACTCACAAATAGTTAGGGATATTTGGCTTTTGGTTGAAATTTCAGGATGAATATTATTATTATTATTATTATTATTATTATTATTTTAATTAACTAAATGAGACCCTTTAACTTTAGAATGCACACTTTTTGCACAACTTGGTAAACAAGGAGCTTAATGGTAAAATTCACAACAGGTGTTTGATCCCTGATTTGCCCAATAAATTTAGGGGATCAATTTGAATTGGGATTTAAACGGTACTCATCGTGCTGTTAACATTTTGACATCATGAAACCAAGACAAAAACTTACAATTGATCAACAGTACCTCATCATTGCGAGTCTTCTCACAGATGGAAGTGGACACTGAGCTTAGAGTATCACAGAGTGTTATAAGCAGGTTGCAACAGAAATACAGAAAGACTGGAAGAGTCATAGAAAGGCAAAGAAGTGGACGTCCTTTGACAACATCACACACTGATTACTGCATCATTGAAAACAATGCCCTGCTGAAGTGAATGATGAATATCACACAACTTCAGGCATGTTTAAGGGAGGTGAGAATCAACCAAGTGTCACATCAGACCATTCGTAATTGTTGAAATCAGGGTGGTTTATGTGATCGACGACCAGGCTTTGCAAAGCTTAAAAACACTATATCCAAAGCTGCCCCTATATACAGACTTCTACTCGCCTCTTCATAAAAAACAATCCAGTTGGTCTGACAACTGTCCTTAGTGAAACCATTTTCAGAATCACTTCTTATACTCTGCCATCTATCCCTGTATATAATCTCTTAAGAGCCTCTCCCAAAATTTCCCTATAGTAGATGTTAAACTTAACTGGTCTATAATTTTCTGGAAAAGACCTAGAGCCCTTTCCTGGGCAAGAACTAGATATGACAAATATGTAATACACGTGCTTTTTTTATGCCCCTGAATACATTAAAATGGGTTTAAGGTAAAATATATTAAAAACACTGTCAAATATATATATAAAAAAAAATGCTATGCAATTAATATTTATTTTGCATTTACATTACTTACCATGCTCAAACTCTATTCTTGGTTTTGGTGAATGGAAAGATCTTGTTTACATACAGAAACCCAAAAAAAAGTTATTGGGGTATGTTCACACGGCATAATTGCAGGGCGCTGGCCAGCACATACTTCTAAAACGCCCAATGTATTGCCGTATGAACAACCCTTACAATGCATCAGTATAGATGACATAGGTAAAAAAAACAGTCAGTCCGCAAAGGGAGAAATCTGTGTTGCTTTGTCTGCCTACCTTAGAGAAAACCTGCACCTCTTAAAGGTATCAGGTGTATTGTATGTGTATGTATATATGTGTGTGTTTCTGGGTGATGGGTGTGTGTGGTATATAATATATAATATAATATAAAATATATTATATATATATCATATAGATATAGAGAGGTAAGTATAAGGTTTTCTTTATTTAATGGAAAGCAACAATATGGTAGTAAAATAAATATATGGCCCTTTTGAACTGTAAGATGGAGCTAGGGAAGGCAGTTGTAGCATATTTCTTGATTTCCACTAACATCTGGTGTATAAACGTAACCGACTACTTTTGGGATTATTTGATGTCATACGGAGTTCGATAGACAAATTTTAACAGGAATCGGGGTAGTTTTTAAAATTGTAGCCACAAACTACCCCCAATGGTGAAGCCCAAATATCCCATGTTCAGGCTGGAGAAGTTCAAGGAGAAATATAGATTGAGAAACTATTGCCCATATTTAATGCCCAAAATGTACAGAGTTTTTCTGTTCACTTAGTGCAGGCCAGAAATCTTAATTAAAACCAAAGAATTAAAGGATACAATGGGTGTTACTATAGCCATAGTGGCTGCTATGGTGCCCAGAAGTTGAGGGTACAGAACATTGTTCCTTTTTATTGGGAATAAGTAGTTGGTGGTTTTCTACTCTATAGCACTCCTATGTGGGTTCCCTGATATATGGCAGTATTATGGCTCAGACTGGCACACAAGGTAACAGGGGAAACCCCCGGTGGGCCCCTGAGATTGGCAGACCTAGAGATTCTATTAAGCTGCATATAAGTCCTTCAAAGAGGCAAAACACAAGATTCAGAGTGTAAGAGGCATGCACAGTAGCTGTAGGGTGCGTCCCCTGAATGAAATTCCACTGGTGGGTCCTAGGCACCACAGTCCAGCACTGGCGGTATTATTTATTCATTTACTTTTTGCTGTGTATGCTGTGGTTTTAGTTCAATGTCATTAGGTGGAGGGGCCCCATCTTGATTTGCTATAGGGTCCTATGAATTCTAGTTACGCCCGTGATAGGATTGTTTTGTTAATGGCTTGTACATGTCTTTTATAGCAAGGTAGATTATTGCTGCTATGTGCAGTAATTTGTATTAGGTGGCCAGCTATTACATCATGCGTCTTTTGAAATTTTGGACAGGGAAGATTCTTGTCCTCATTTATCAAAACTAAGCGCAGCTTTTATTTCTTATGCTGCTTTGGAAAAAAATAAAAAAAAAGCTGAACTCTGACTTGTTGCAACAGACTGTGTTATTTTGGAGACCGTTTTGATAAATGAGGCCCATTATTTATGGCTACACTAAGGCTGTGTTCACATGGCTTAAAATGGGACGTATTTCAGTCCGTACTTACGTGCTGGAGTGCGCAAATTATGGCTGAATACCTCCCAGTCATTACGTAATCACAGTGTCTCCATAGAGAAACTATGTATTACGTCTCCTCCTCCCCTGCTCGGGCGAATATACATCCCGAGGTGGGGAGATAAGTGAATAGTGAATTACCAGCCAGCGATACGCGCCCCGCTGGTTATGAAGTCTATGGCCGATGAGTTGCCGCCGCCGCTTCCCGGACGGTCCCCCGCTCACGCCCCGCCCCCGTCCACACGGCGTAATTGCGGGGCGTCAAATGTGTCAACGAAACGAATCTGTGATAGCCATATGTGGCGCATTGACTATAGTAGACCTGCACACCACCAAAAGCTTGTAGTGATTTCCTAAAACTAGAAATGGCCATAGATGTAACAATCGAATGCCAGGCTCAGGCGTAATGTAAAATGGCTGCAATGTATTTCAATTAAGTTGGGATGTAATCCCAATAGTATTTTCACAGCCAATGTGTAAATATAGCCATAGAAGCTGGTGGGTCGGAGGTTCAGGGGAAATCACAATTAGGTGACTTTCTGATCTCCAGCACTTTTATGTGGGTTCTCTAATACATGGCGCTATTATTTATACCTTTTATTTCTACTAATACTGCTGATTTATTAGCTCATTAAGGGGTAAGACCCACATATTTTGCTATGGGACCCTGTGTTTTCCCAGTAACACCCCTATTTCTACTGCTATCTTTTAATTTATTCAGTAACTGAGAAGAATAATAGTCCGTTCACACGGCACAGTGCAAGTACCAGTTGGAAATCGGGATCGGTATTTGCACTGTTTTCGGGATGTGCACACGGCCACCGAGGGATGGCTTTTCTCCGGTTTGCAGTGAAAAGCCCTCCCCCTTCACATAGACATGTTCATATTCCGCCCAAAAACCGGGTGGAAGAATGAACATGTTGAATGTTTGTCGGACCGTCGGCGGTCTGAAAAAAATGCCTGGCGGAAAACATATACACTAGGGACCGCTGTGCGGGTCTTCCATTCAAGTCCATTTTAAAAGTTGTCACCCGGTTTACAGGTGGTTTTCAAAACCGAAAACCATCTGAAAACCGGTGAACAAACCCGTTCAGTGGGGACAAGCCATAATAGTATCTATGCTAATTACCACAATTTTAACTGATAAAAGAGCACATTGACCTCGATTCAGGCACAATAAGTATAGGTCATTTGAAGGGTTATATACAGTTGAAACTTGAAGTTTACATACACTATTAATAAGCACACATTGCATGGTTTCCTCTCACTTTCTGACATGAAATCAGAATAAGCCTTACCCGTTTTAGTTCAATTAGGATTACCAAAATTATTTGTGTTTGTCAAATGCCAGAATAATGAGAGCGAGATAATTTGGAAGGTATTTTTATTGCTTTCTGCAAAGTCAAAAGTTTTACATACACTTCATTAGTATTTGGTAGCATTGCCTTTAAACTGTATGACTTGGGTGGCGCTAGAAAGTATGAACTTAAGAGGACCGAATAATATTGCAGGCTCCACTTTTCAGTTTTTTATTATTTACAAAAGTTTAAAATATCCAATAAATTTTATTCAATTCACAATTGTGCCCCACTTGTTTGATACTCTTCGGGCAAAAATTTTTTAATTTTTATAATCTTTGTTTTGAATCCTGAAATGTGCAAAAGGTTGAAAAAGTTCAAGTTCCGAATACTTTCGCAAGGCGACTGTATAATATGTACGAACATCTGGTTTCAACTGTATGTTACAATCCTACTCGTGTATGTTTTACTATAATGAACTGTATGCAAATCATTAAATATAACTTGTCAGCCTAATTCTTTAAAATACTGAGGTAGCAATGTTGGATTGGTCATTTAACTGTTTTTGTTGTGCCCATGATAACTCGTAAAATTATAACAATTCAGTCCCATTTACTTTTATGTCAGTGATGAGCTGTGACAAATGACACAAAGACTAAGTTCATTTCATGTATTTGGCTCCTGTTTAACGTATACGTTGAATGGATGCTACAGACGGACCAATAAGGTCCCATTGTAAAAAAAAAAAAAACAGAAAAAAAAAAACGTATACAGTTAACATATACGTTTTTTCCAGAATGCTGTTGTTGGCTAAGTGCTATTGTATACATTTTTTGTGGTGTGTATATAGTATAGCAGCCAAACAAAGCCAAAAAGACATCCATTAGGCCAATTCATTTTATGTACATGTTTAGCATATACATCAGAAGCTTAATTAATATATATGCTAAACATATTCCATAAATGTGGTGTGAACCTAGCTCAAGCACCACAGCATTGACTGCCACCTCTGTAATGACTTGTAATTCATGTCAGTTGCAGCTTTATTCTTGTATTCTAATATATAAAATATATAAATATATATATATATATATATATATATATATATATAAATTATATACTATATATATATATAAATACAAATATATATTTACCCATGCTCCAAGCTTGCTCGTATTGTTCTCATAGGTCCAACCCTTATTGTTTTCCAGATCCCAACTGTAAACTAGACGATAAATCTGAAGATGGTGAAGCGACAGATTGCAAGAAAAGGCAGGAGGAGGGGGATGAACTAGAGGAAGAAGCCGCTCACAGCTGTGACAGCTGCCTCCAGGTGTTTGAATCGCTGAGCGATATCACAGAACACAAGATCAGTCAGTGTCAGCTGACAGGTAAATAACTCTTATTACAGGCTGACAATTTCCGTTCATCTTCATTTGACCTTAAATGTCTCCTTGTGAGCAGTTTCCTACACTTCAGCATGTGTTTAAAGCAGGGCAGTTGTATGCAGCTCAGTCATTACACTGATAACTTGTATGACCTTTAACAATGTCTGTGAAGATGCATTGAAGACACAATTGCAAGCAAATTGTTGCTGGCTGAATCTTACATTTACAGCATTACTGCTGTAGAATGGATGTTGAGCAGGTGTAGGAACAAGTCAGAAAGGTTTTCTAGGCTGGGTTCACACATCGCATGTAAACAACGCATCAAAACGGCATGCAGTAAAAATGCCCACTTTTGTATACAATTAACTCAGATTTTTAAATGCATGCAATAAAATGCACTGTGTGAACCTAGCCTGATCAGTATGTACTGTGGACACTGCAGCATCTTAGCCTTGCCATACTGATACAGAACACAGTTCAGTTGTATTACTCTTTTGACTGTACCCTTTCTGTCTTGGCATATAGTTGCCTAGGGCATGTTTGCATTCTGCAGTAAAAAAAATACCCAGAAGGAAATTTTAAAAAACGTAAACCACATAGTATGTGCTTGTTTAAACGATAGATTGACATACAGTTGCATACATCTATCTATACAGTGGGGAAAATAAGTATTTGATACACCGGAGATATTGCAAGTTTTCCCCCCTACAAAGAATGGAGAGGTCTTTCATTTTTATCGTAGGTACACTTCAACTGTGAGACAGAAACTAAAAAAATCCAGAAAATCGCATTGCATGATTTTTAAATAATTTTCATTTTATTTACATAAGTAAGTATTTGATCACCTACAAACCATCAAGAGTTCTGGCTCTCACAGACCTGTTAGTTTTTCTTTAAGACACCCTCCTACTTTGCATTCATTACCTGTATTAATTGTCCCTGTTTGAACTAAGTACCTGGGTATAAATAAACCTGTCCACTACAACTCATCACACCTCCACCTCTCCACCATGGCCAAGACCAAAGAGCTGTCAAAGGACATCAGGGACAAAAATGTAGAACTACACAAGGATGGAATGGGCTTCAGGACAATAGACAATTGTTGGCACAATTATTAGAAAATAGAAGAAACACAAGATGACTGTCAATCTTTCTTGTTCTTGGGCTCCATGCAAGATGCTGTGACTGAGGGAAGAAGGTTGTTGGGCAAAATCTTGCGATACATGGCCCCATCCATCCTCCCTTCACTACAGTGTAGTTGTCCTGCCCCCTTTGCAGAAAAGCACCCTCAAACTATGAAGTTCTCACCCCAATGCTTCATGGTTGGGACGGTGTTCTTGGGGTTGGACTCCTCCTTCTTCTTCCTACAAACACGGCGAGTAGAGTTGATATCAAAAAGTTCTATTTTGTCTCATCTGACCACATGACCATCTCCCATGCCTCCTCTGGATCAATTAGATGTCCATTGGCTTACTTCAAATGGAGCTGGGCATGTGCTGGTTTGAACAGGGGGACCTTGCTTATCCTGCAGGATTTTAATCCATGACTGCGTAGTGTGTTACTATGGTAATCTTTGAGACTGTGGTCCCAGCAAAATTCAGGTCATTGACCAAGTCCTGGATTCCTGACCTTCTCAGAATTGTCCTTACCCCATGAGACGGGATCCTGCATGGAATCCCAGACCTAGGAACAGGCGACTGTCATCTTGTATGTGTGTGTGGTGTATATATATATATATATATATATAATATTATACTATTGTTTGTGTATAAAATAATAATAATCTTTATTTATATAGCGCCAACATATTCCGCAGCACTTTACAAATTCAGGGTAAAACATACAGACATTACACTCTAAAAGTTCTTTACAAATGAGACACTAGGGTGTGAGGGCCCTGCTTCGGTGAGAACTTACAATCTATTAGGTTGTATTGGGTGAAACAGACGGTAATGAGTGCCAAGTTTACAATGGGTCCAGGCCATGTTTCATAAATAGAGGGGTGGTTTACATAAAAAATGGATGAAACCTGCCACCCAGACCTGGACACTATATACAGATAAGTTCCTGTGAGTGCCTAGTGTAGGGAGTACAAATGTGTGAGAAGCATTTAGGATCTTGGTATGCCAGACCGAGAAGATGTATTTTCAGGCCCTCTAAAACTGTGAGGGTTGTGATGTGCCTGATCGCCCGCGGAAGCATAATCCAGAGAATTGTGCTGCACGTGTGAAAATCATGTAGGCCGGGCAGAGAGGTTTCTGGATGATCGATGAGTGTAACCTGATAGCAGCAGCATACAGGGCTGCCATCAGTCATTTATCGCCCGTTTCAGGGCCCCATAAAGCCCTGGGGGGGTCCCCACACATTACTAGTTCCTATTTTTCTAACATATCAGTTGGCCCTCTTTTGATCATGGCCCTTGAAAGGAGTACTGCCCTATTGGCACCCCTGCCAAACTGTATCCGTATCATACATAATATATTTTTGGCCATGATAAAAAACAAAAACATTTGGCCCTTAGGACCTTTTCACACTTCTGTTCTATTAGACACATGTTGCTTTTCACTTAGGGGTTCTTCGTTTTCAACAATGTTCTTTGAAAATAACTTGATCACAAAGTCTCCTCCCTCTAATACCCCCAGCTGCAAACTGTGGAGAAATCTAGCAGTAAAGTGCAGCTCCTTCACAAGGGAAATTTGGGCATTATGCAGTGCCAAACCAATGGGATGTCTTCTGTAATACAGGACAGGTCCTCTAGAGTTAGGGACACTTTCTAGTCGCTATCCATCTTTCCAAAAGGTGAGGATCCTGAACATTGGACCCCTCTCTATGAACTCAGACTTTTATAATGGGGTATATGAAAAACATTTTTTAAACCCAAAAACTCCTTTATATAACAGAGAGGTCTGCTGTGGCATACTATCCCGGTTAAAAGAAAAAATCTGACCTCCCAGAAGTCTTTGACCTCTGTTTTTACAAAATGTAGCAGATAAACTTCTAAAAGAATTCAGGACGTGCTGTAAATTGTAATTCTTGTAAATGTTGTTGCAGATTTCGATTTAGCTATATAAAAATATCTGCAGCAGACAAGTTCTATAATAGTCATTGTAAGGCCATGTCCCCACGACACGGGTTTACGGACGGTTATTCAGACGGTTTTCGGTTTTGAAAACGGTCTGAAAAACCAGCCGCAAACTTTTCAATGGACAGCTATGGCTAACCCGTGCAGCGGTCCCACTGCACAGGTTTTCTGCCCGGCGGTTTTTCAGACCGGAAAACATAGAACATGTTCGTCCTTCCGTCCGGTTTTCAGACGGGATATGAACATGTCTATGGGAAGGGGGAGGGCTTTTCTCTGCTCATTGCAGAGAAGAGTCGCCCACCGGCGGCCATAGGGACGGCACTAAAACAGGACAAATACCGGCCGGATAAACTGACCGGTATTTGTCCTGTGCCGTGTAAACAGCCCCTAACTGTTGTCAGGAAAGCATAGCCAGTTCCCACTGTCTTTATAAACTATTTAGTATAATGTTATAACTTGTTAGCCATAGGAGTAGAAGAGTGAAGAAATCAGGCGCTACCTTTTAGAGACTATTCTTTATAAACTATAGGCAGACTTACATTGTCCTTACCTTGGACCACACATTCTAACATGTTAGACTTTTGGGTTGTTAGAATAGATTAGTACAATACAATATAAATGTGATTATGATTTTAGACATTTGTATTTTAATATAGCAATTTGTTAATTTTTAAAAGCAAAAATATTTTTACAGCATAGCAAATCTGAAAAACAAAAAGAAAAGAAAGCATGTCACTTCCCCCTGCGTGATGCGAATGGTGCATTGAAACACAGTGCCACTTTTTCATGCAAATCAGCTTTTAATCTTTCTCCCTGTGGTTATCTGTCTAGTCTGTATAATAAAATTCACCAGTTTAATTTACTTACCTGCACATTACAAAAAAGTAAAAATCTCTTGTAATATTCGGTACAATCTCTCCTTTATTGGTTTCAAATGCAATTCTCACCAGTGCAGCTTTTGTTGTATCTGTTTGCTAAATTAATATTCCACTGCAGTATCTCCTAATAATTTGCTATTACACAAAGCAGCTCTGCATTAACTCATCAGTGGTAGAGGCACAGCTATGGAAGGGATCCAGCATGGCACAGACATAGCAAGCATTATGTTCATAGGAAGTGTAAACTGTCGGCTGTTGCGGAATGATGGGTTGTAAAGCAAATATCTAGTACTGTACAATTCCATCAGTCTGATCATCTTGGTTAAACAAAGATGTGGACATGACAGATGTCCTGGTTGCACAGTCCATAGAGACTGAATTAACAATAGAGCACACTGGCAAATGTTCTGTACAGTAAGGCCATGTTCACACAGCTTAAAATGGGACGTATCTCGCCCTGTATTTCACGCTGTACTGCGCTAAGTACGGGACGAGATATGTCCCAGTCATTACGGTAATCTACAGTTCTCATAGAGAACTATGGATTATGTCTCCTCTCCCTGCTCGCACAATACAGTGAGGGGGAGAGAAGTGACGTGACTGCGTATACGTGCGCCGAGAATAATGAATGTCTATGGGGCCAGCGGGCTGCCAACACCCCCCCCCCCCCCCACGCCCGTGCTCCCAAGCACACGGTGTAATTGTGGGCGAAATACGTCCTGCAATTATAATAATCACTATCTTATACACAGTGCAGTGTATGTTCTTTACTTTTACGAACAATGGGTCAGTCCACGTTTTCTTACCAATTTAGGATATTGAAAAATGCCATTCCTGTCTTCACTATGTCCCGAGGGGAGAATGATGATGATGGTGGTGGTGGGAGAGGGATATGGTGGGATTTTTGATGACTTTATTTTGCTTCTTTCCTTTCAATAGGAACACAGAGAAGTTGTCTGCTATTCAGAGCAATATAGTTAGAGCTTGATTCTTATTCATTTTGGAGGAAACCTGAGCAACTACATCAGAGGGGAACTGAATTTGTAATTAAGGGTATAGACCCAAAAGGGCCACATGTATGAAAACTGTATAGGTCTAAGACTTCCCTTACATTTCATATAGTGCTCTGTAGAAGGAAAGGGGAGCACTGAATGGTTGCTATGGGCAACATAGAAAGTCTTAGATCTATATGGTTTTCATACATGTCCCCAAAGAATGTATTGCCAGAGGTTAATGTTTAGCCATGTATTTATTTTTATTATAAGGATGTTCTCCCCAAGCTATTGCACAGAGCCTGAACTTCCTAGCCAGCTTCAGATTACCACTTCCTGTTCAGGCAGTGGGCAGGTCTACAGTAGTAGTTGGCATATAGATTCTGCTATTCCTAGCTAAGCCTGTTAGAGGGACGTTGGTAATGGAAGGATTTAAATAGCAGAGCAGAAGGCTCCAAAGGGTTAAAGTTTGTCAGTAAGAAACACAGAGCTCCTGTGCTGCTGATAAAGCACAAGAGGGATTGATGACACCATTCTGGCCAGGGCTGCTAGAGCAAAGAGAGGTGGTTTGTAACCTAGGGAAGCTTGCAAACTGGTAGAGCTCTGAAAGTAAGCAAAAGAGCAATATATTTGGTAATTGTCTTTATTTACCTTTGTTTACATGGTGAAAGCTAATCATGTGGTGGGTATACCTTTTTGTACATTAGATTGTTAAAAAAAAAAAAAAAAAAAAAAAAAAATGGTTTCTTGTCACGTTAGACTATGCATATCTGGGGGACATATTTTCTTTATTTCTACTTGTGTATACATGACTACATATGTATATTTTGTAGACTGCATATAGGTGAAACTTTTCATTGTAATTCATTAAGATGACAGGCACTGTCATGTTTGGTTGCTATAAGCAAAAAATGGAAAAAGGCAGCACCTCATAAAACGTGGCCTCATTGACCCAACAACAGCGACGCCCAGCCCAAACAGGGCTTTTATCAGCTTGATAAAAGCCCTGTTTGGGGCTGGGGCGTCGCTGTTGTTGGGTCAATGAGGGCACTTTTTTGAGGTGCTGCCTTTTTCCATTTTTTAGCTTATATTGATGACCTTGATCCTGGAGGCGTGCACTCATTCATTTTTGAGTTTTTCAGTACATATTTGCTGCTGTTACACAATTTCAAGATTTATATGTTTGGTCACTATGGCTGGCCATTGGCATAATACAGTAGACTTCTAGACTGTCAACTACAGGGGGAGTTGTGCATACCAACATAAGCCCTAGAGAGCTTACTGCTGTACAAAAGAACACGTGTAGTGATGCCGATGCACTGCTTCACCACACTGTAATGAGATGAAAGGAAGGTGGTTTTGCGCCAATTGGGCCTTTCTGGGAGGTGTGACCAGTTTAGGGTGTTCAAGATGCTAACAATGGAGTGGTTCAGCCACTTCACTAAGCAGGGCCTGAGAGTGGGGCTTTAGAACCCGAGATTGAAGCCCAGACCAGGGAAGTGGTCCGATTTGTCTCCGTAAGGAACCATTGCCTACTCAACAGTATCTTGGTGGAAAATTAGTTAAAGGAGGTTGTTTTTGGAATAGAGTCCTTGAGTATCTTGGTAGGAAGTCGGTTGTTTTTAGAGTAGAAGAGAGTCCTTGAGCACAGTGTCTGAGAAAGATAGTGTAAACATGAAAATTAGTCTGTGTCACATCTGAGAACTGTTACCATCAAGATTGTTATGCCACTGTTTGTAAAGAAGTATTATATAAATTTGACCTGATTTACCTTACATTACTTCTGCGATTGTGAGCATTTCCACGTTATGCTTTTAGACTGTAGACCTCTCCTTTTGTCTTATTCAATAACAGGAAGTTATTAACACTGTCTGCCATGTTACAGTAAAGTTGTGGTTACGGTTTCTACAGGTCTGTTAGCTCACTTGTCACTTTTTACCCTTCCTGTCTGCCTTGCCAATATACTTCTACACATTACTTAACTCCTTACAGAGACTAACACCTTTTTATTAGGGCAGTCCGAAAATATTAATGTACAGTATACCCAAAAATGATTTCAAACATCAACCAAAAAAAGGCCATAAAACTGCCAAAATAATATTAAAATATAAATTTTATTAGAAAATGTTAAAATATCATAAAATGATTGTTACGATGATGGTAAATTCGCTCCGAAAAAAAGGCACACAGAGTGTAGGATCACATCAATACATCATATATAAACAGGTTGAAGTAATAAATATAGCTATATAAATACATACAAATCAGACCAACCTGAGTATAAGAACATATGGAAATTGTACATAGGACCCCCGAGTTCCTGTGCGCTACCCCAGTGTCTGTTTTGTGATGTGCTTCATCCTTAGGGTATGTTCACATGGCGTATCGTAGTGAGTACTTTGTGCCGCAATACGCCGGTTGTTTTAGAAATACGGGCCCCATTCACTTCTATTATCCACCACGCGTAAATGCCGGGAAGAAGTGACATGTCACTTCTTTCTCCCGCCGTACAATACATAATCATAATCTTTATTTATATAGCGCCAACAAATTCCGCAGCACTTTACAATGTAGAGGGTATAATTACAGACAGTGAAAGCTACTTACAGATGAGACACAAGGTATGAGGGCCCTGCTCGCGAGAGCTTACAATCTATGAGGGTGTCTGGGGGAGACAGCAGGGGAGAAATGCTGAATTTACAATGGTCCAGCCTTGTTTCATAAATATGGGTGGTTTACATAAAAATTGGGCGAACCTGCCACCCTGACAGTACATCTATATACAGATAAGTGCCTGTGATTGCCCTAGTGCAGGGAGTGACAGAAATGTGTGTGATAGAAGGTGGGGGTTAACAATTAGTGGTTTTGGTAGGCCTGCCTTAGAAGATGTATTTTCAGGACACTCTTAAAACTGCGAAGGCTAGGATTGTGCCTGATGGTACGTGGTAGCACGTTCCAGAGAACGGATGCAGCACTTGCAAAATCTTGAAGACGGGCATGGGAGGTTCGGATGATTGTGCATTGTACGCCGGGGAAGACGGGCGTAATTCATAGCTCTCTATTATGCGCCGAAATACGCCCCACAGTTATGCCATGTGAACTTACCCTTAGGTTATGTTCACACGGCATGTTGGATCTGATTTTAGATGTGTTTGGATCCGTATTTTGGACCCTAAATGGAACCAAACACGCGTCTAACAATTTGCATTGTGATTTACATTGCTTTCAATGTAAAACATGCACGGCGTTTAGATGTCTGATCATAGAGGAGTCTTTCCGATGCATCTTTCGGATCCGTTCGAAGAATTGACATATTAATTCTTGATCCGAAAGACACAGCAGACACCCTATTTCAAACTATAGGGTGCGATCCAGCTGCAGCCAAAACGCATCCAAACACACACCTGCGTGTTAGATGCGTTTTGGATGTAGTTGATGAAGCACTTTTGGATGAATTTTGGATCCAACACGCCGTGTGAACATCGCCGCGGATTGGCGCTGTACTGCGCGCCGGATTTGTGCTGCAGTACGGCTCCAATCCGTCGCAGTCATCATGGTAATCCACAGTTCTCATAGAGAACAGTGGATTCCGTCGCTCCTCCCCGCTCGGCGAATCCGCCGGGCGGGGAGAAAGTGACATGGCACATTATCTAGGCGCAATACGCACCGTGGATAATGCAAGTCTATGAGGCCGGCGGCTCGCACCCCCGCCCTCCCAGCACACGCCCCTTATTCAAGCCGGAATTGCGAGCGAATTCTCACGGCCTTAGTGTCATTTTATTGCCGTTTTTGGTTGTTCTTTTTAGACTGCTGTAATCCCAAAACTTGTTAACTAGCAAGTCAAGCGGTATTCCCGAGTCACACTTATAAAATATGGACAGTATATGCCATATATGTATTTTAGGTGCAAGTCCCACATCTAGGACCTGCTCCCTAATCCTGTCATGAAAATGGGGCTTCATTTAAACCCCCTCCCCTCAATCATGATCTGTGCTGTGGCTGCACAAAACATAGAGGTGCTTAGATAATGAAGTTTTCAGTCTACATTAGAGCCTTCAAATTTTATACTGAGCTGCATATTCAAAGTTTTTTTTTTTAGGTGGATCACTGAAGGCATGTGTTATAAGATAAAAAATTAACATTGAGCTGTTTAATTTGATACTGTGTGAACAAGAACTTATATATAGAAAAGCTTAAAAAAAAGTTTACATTTGGCTGCCCATGCACATTCATTATTATTTATTTTAAAGCGCCATTGATTCAAGAGTGCTGTACATTTAAGGGGAGTTACATATATAACATGTCAAACAAGTACAATGGCGATGATAAATGACTGGTACAGAGGGAGAGAGGACTCTGCCCGCGAAGGTTTACATTCTACAAGGAAGGAGGAAAGAGACAGAAGGTGTGGGACAGACATGTTTGTGGGCCGGTTTACTAGTTTTGGGGTTATTGTAGGTTATAAGCTATCCTGAAGAGATGGGTTTTCAGGTGGCTTTTGAACCCGGTGAAGGTGGAGGACAGTCTGATGTGTTGGGGTAATGAGTTCCAGAGAATGTGGGAAGCACGAGAGAAGACTTGGAGAGGGTTATGTGAAGAGCTGATAAGAGGAGAGCAGAGAAGAAGGTCCTGTGATGAGCGGAGATTGCGGGAAGGGAGATATCTGGAGATTAGGGCAGAGATCTATGAAGGGGAGAGGTTATGGAGAGCTTTGTAGGTCATGGTCAATCTCTATTAAACTCATTAGGTAAGATTGAGAAAAACCAGTGCTGAGAAAAAGTGGAGGTGTTGTCCACAATAACCAATAAGATTTTGGTTTTCACTTTCCAAAGAGCTGGAATCTGATACTTGACAATCGTCTTAATGGGCTGGGAGGAGCCAATGAGTGCTGCAGCCTTTTTATGGTTTATTCAGATCTAGCGAATCCCGTGTATTTGTGGCTGTGTCAGGTACTGTAGCCTTATTCAAGTAAAAAGGCTCTGGGGTTGTCTGTCTTCTGATAGATTGGGATCCTGAGAGTGGTACCCACTAGATCAACCACTCACTGATAGGTCATCAATGTTTTTGTCCCAGAAAACTCCTTTCATTTTGATGACTAAGGCTATGTCTTACATGTTATAATGGCGTCGAAAATCCAACAGAATTTTAATATCGCCGTACCTCGGTTTTTGGCAGGGCTAAAAACAGTCGGTTTTCAGATTTGCCGCCGGCCCAGTACATTGTACGGGAATCCAACAGGAATCTGCTGGAAGATAGAACATGTTCTATATTCCATCGGAGGCCAGCGGTTAAGAAATCGGTTTTTCTATTGCAGTCTATATGGCACTGGTTACTGTCGGATTTTCGGCGGATTCTGAATACTGAATCTGCTGAAAATCTGACCAGAAATCAGTGCTGTGAAGACCTAGCCTAATCTTTATTAATAATTTTTGGTTAGACCTTTTAGAATGCAGGCAGTGTGGAGATACTGTCAGGGATATTCCTCTGTGTATCTTTTTAACCATGCTATCACTCTAATTGAAGAATGTATTAATTATTAAAATGACTGGTTGTAATATACATACAGGTAGCTATAATTCTAAGAAATAATCATTCATTTTCTTTTTACTACTAGATGCTAGCTAAAAAAAAAAAGTCGGGACACAGTTCTCTGTAGACTAACCCAATTGCTTTTCTCTCTAGATAAAACAAACTCGGGCATGAAATATTCAGAATCCTACATTTGGCTTTAAGCTGTGTGTTCTGAGAAGTTGTATTTAATGTGAAACTTCTTGTAAAAGAAATAGTAAATGAATTCTTTTAAGTAAATCTTCATTCCACTTAATAAAATAACACGTGCTGTGCTCGTTATCTTTATGCATTGTAGACATATACTTTATATTGTTTTATAAAAGAGTCTATAATGGTATTACTGCACAGTTACCTACTGTACGAAAATATAACGGATCCTTTTCATTAATCTCCTGCGAATGTATCTCACTTTATGTTTTCAGAATGACGTTGCTGCATCTTATTATGCACTTTTTACCTTCTCGATGAAACTTGAAAACTACTTATAGAAATAAGAAATATTTTAAATGAACTTTAGCGCTCTTATTAACCGGCTTAGATATAAATGTATTTAAAGGGAACCTGTTAGCCCACTTATGCTGCCCACTCTGTAAGATAGGGATGGATATTTGTGAATATGTTTTAGGTTTTGTAGAACTTGCTGATTAGACTGGGTTCACAGAGTGTGTTTCGGTCCCTGTGTGTTTGGATACCTGAAAAAGAAGTAACTTGATGGGTCTATAGGGAACAATAGGTCAAGTGTAGCCACCATTGAACTGTGTTTACTGAATGTATATTCTTCTGTGCCAGAAGCGCAATTGACCACATGATTTTGTCTGGCACAGAAAGCCTATATATTCAGGAAACGGAGTCCAGCAGTGTCTGTGCTTGCCGTATTGCTTCCTATGGATCCATTGTGGGGTCCATTATGATTTTTTTCCTTTAAAGGGGTTTTGCCGTGATCTAATGTTGACGTGGGATCCTCCAAAATGGGTATTTAATCACTTTTCTAAATATGTCATAAAAAAAAATGAAGCCTCCGAGCGCTAGAGCCTTCCTTACATGACCAGGAGCTGATCTGGCCGCGCTTACGTTGTTTGCACTTATCTGATGGCAGGGAACATGAACGAGCTTTGAAGGGACTGGGGAGAAAGAACCTATGTCGTTTATATAGAGAATCCACTGGTTGTAATGTAATTATCTGAGTAAACATGCAGACGCTCCCTGGCTCTCTGCACAGCCCCTCCCCCCCTGCAGCTGTTTGTGAAGGAATTAAAGAAGGCTGCCTGCTGAGCTTATCTTCTCTCCTGAGCAAATAAGAGGGAGAAATAAAACGCATATAGCTTGTGCACAATACAGTTGTCCTCTGTGGATAGGCAAAACAAAGTTTGCTCAACTACAGAGACTGGATATCAGGAACGTGCATGGGAGGTGAAGTGATGAAATCACAGAGGAGGTACTTGTTTTTTTTTAAACACAGAAACACAACGCCTCTTTTTTTCAAGCCTTAAGAGCGGAGTATCGGCCTGTTAGGTGAGGAAATCACTTCTTGGCAAAACCCCTTTAAGGTCTGTAAATGGATACTCACAAAGGAGGTCTCAAATGGGACTGAAAGGCGCTGTGAACCAAGCCTTATTCATCGCTTTGCAATGCTTGCATTGCCGGCCAGAAGGCCAAGGGCCTCATGTATGAAAACTGTCTTGGTCTAAGACTTTCTTCATTGCCTAGCAACCAATCAGAGCAGTCCTCTCATTTAACATAGTGCTCTGGAAAAATTAAAGGGGTGCTCAGATTGGTTTCTATGGGCAACAAGGAAAGTCTTCGACCAAGACCGTTTTCATACATTGTTTTCCTGAGATGTTGGCTCCCCATGCACATGTATTATACACAGGAGTTACATTGCAGTCGGCAGTGGGGCAGCTTGCATATCATAAATACATCTCCTGCCACAAAAAAAACAATTATTTTTTTTAACACCTTACTAAAATCAGCACGTCTGACACTACTTTATGCAGTCCTCCCAGAGTACAAAAAGCTAACAGATTTCCTTCAGTTTGTATGATGTCACTATGTAATAACTAATACAGACATTACAAGCCGATCATATTACTAGCAGAAGGAAAAATTTGAGGCAGAGCAAACATATTAAGGCTTTCTGCAGAAAGTTGTGTGTACGGTATGCTGTAAGAATAAAATACTATACAGTCTAGTACAAATGCCCAGGTTGCACCGACTCCTCATGCCCACAGACACAGCATGGATACATTTTATATGACGGAGATACCTTTGATGTGTGTTTTAACCAAGGTACACAGGGTGCCTATGGCTTTGGCTGCCATATGGCTTCTCTGTTCCTAGAAAAATGTTCAGAAGCTAGAGGCCATGATGTTGTAAACCTCACTCTTCAGTGTTCGTAAAAAATATTAGGGTATGTTAACAAGCCGTGTTTTATTGTTGGAAAAGTAAACACTGAAATGTAGCAGAAATCTGGGGCATACCCTTGGATTTCTGGCGCATTCTCCCCCTTGCATTGCCACAGATTTATGCAATGTTTTTGGATGAGGATTATCCCCATTCAGTGTACTGGGGCACATACTACATGGCGTGTTCACGTTTTTTTTTCCAACATGAAATATGTGTTGGAATACATGAAATCCATTTTGCCATGTGCACATAACATTATTCTATGCTAATAGTTAGTATGCACGGTAGTATGGAATTATACGGCCAATTAACCCTTTCACACACATGGACATACTTGTGGCAATTATGGCCGTATTTTCTAAACGAATGAGGAACGGTGTTGTGCACTGTTTATCCCCTGATCAGCCCCTGTGAAGCATAATTGCTGGGTGAAGATCAGTTGCCATGGCGGCCGGAGACTTCATGCAGCCTCACATAGTACTGCCATATGAAGAACAATTGTGTCCCCTAGTTGTCAAGTACCTTAAGGGGACAAATTATTAAGGAATAAAAAAAAAATGTTTGCATAAAATATTAAAAAGTTCAAATCACCCCCCTTTTTGCCATTAGACAAAATAAAAAAGTTTTGCATAATTGGTATTGCCGTATTCACAAAAGCCCTATGTATTGAAGTATAACATAATCTGTCCCGTACAGTGGATACAGTAGAAGAAAAAAATTCCAATTGCCAACATTGTGTTTTTTTTTTTATTTTTTATTTCACATCCCCAAAACATTGGAATAAAAAGTGATCAAAAAGCTGCATGTGTTCCAAAATGGAACCAATAAAAACTACACTTCAGCTCGCAAAAAATTAGCCCTCACTCCGGTCCATAGACTAAGAAAAAATGTGTATTTTTTTTTTTTTTAAAGTACTAAAACATAACAAAGCCACTACAAATGTATCCTATCAACCTACCTCAATACAGATAATACATCATTTGTATTACCGAAGAGTGAACTCCATAAAAACTAAACCCTCGCAAAAATGGTGCACCTGAATCTTTTTCATGGTCCCGACCACATATTTTTTGGGAGAGATTTCCCAGTGCATTATATGCTCTGGCCAATGGCAGCATTGATAAGTATATCTTGTCCCGCAAAAAACATGCCTTCATAAGGCTATGTACGTGGAAAAATAACAGTTATGGAAGGCAATGAGGAAAAACTGAAAATAGCTGTGACCTGATGAGGTTAAGACCCTATGGTCAGAAGCATGTATATTTAAATATTTTCTGCAATTTCAAACATCCTGTACATTTTAGAAGAAAGAAAGAAATGTAAAAGGGGATTATTTTCTGTAAGAGCGGTGAGACTGTGGAACTCTGTCGGAGTAGCCTGTCATGGTCAACTCACTGTGTTCAGAAGCGGCTTGAAGCATTTCTGGAGTGCAATAATATTACAAGTTATAATGACTAGATTTCTGAAGAAGGGTTTTTGATTCAGGGACTCAGATTACCAGGTATCGAGTTGGAGTGGAATTTTTTTTTCCCTTCAGTGAGGTTGAGCAGCATTTTACCGCCTTTTCTTGTTTTTTTGTGCTTTTTTTTTTTTTTTTTTGCTTTTGTTTGGATCAACACTGTAAGCTAATAGGCTAAACCAGATGGACATATGTCACTTTTTTAGCTTTACAAACTTTGGAACTATGATAAATATGCACTCCCCTCAAAAAGGGGAAAAACGCTTGTTTTAACAATCCATTGTAGACACGGAGAATAAGTTTTAATGGTTTTGTCAATATGTAACATTGTTAAAAAAAATATATATATATATATATATATATATATAATGTGTCTCGCAGGAGAATTATGAAAATAGGGATTTGATCAAATCCCTAAAGGAGATGATCAAATCACGGAAGATGTTAAACTAACCACTCTGTGGGGTGATTTTCCTAAAGAAAGTCAGTGATTTGATCAAATCCCTGAACTGTTTTACTGAAAAGATAATCTCCCTTAGGGATTTCATCAAATCCCTATTTTTATCATATCCCTATATCCCTACGAGCGGGGAGGAGCGACGGAATCCGCTGTTCTCTATGAGAGCAGTGGATTACCGTAATTACTCCAACGGATTGGCGCCGTACTGCAGCGCAAATCCGGGGCGCAGTCCGGCGCCAATCCGCGGAGAAATAAGCCGCGTGAACGAGGCCTTATTGTGCTGAAAAACTCGGCTTATACCCGAATATATACGGTAATTGCGTAAATGTGGGGGTGGATTCTAAAGTAGATATGTAACATATTTTGTGCCACGCTGGTGACTCATGCGGTCGACAGGCTCCGACTTACTGCATTCACTGTGCCGTTATCCTTCCTATCAGGCCTTCTAAATAGCTTGCTGGTTTCTTCTTGCTGCAAACGCCTTGCTGCTAGTTGTTCTGATTCCACCTGGCTATAGGGAGCTGCGGCCACACTCTGAAGGAATTTAACTCTAGTGTCTGGCTGTATTTTGCTTCCACAGCCTATCCCCTTCTGCCAGTGGGTTTATTAGCCATCTCTTTCCTACTCACCTTGCTTGAATTTGGGTTCCTAGTGGCTTTGTGTCCTAGTTGTTGCTTAGGTGGTTCACTTCCTGTCTAATATCTCCGTTACTGACCCCAGCTTGTTACATTGTCCTATCTGACCTCTTCACCCTGACCTCGGCTACATTTAAGGAACCTGTGGTACAACCTTGGACATCCTGACAATGTTACTGTCTCTTCCCGGGTACCTTGCACCAGTGTCTCTGACCCTTTGGTCAGCTGCTGCTGGCCCGGGAATTGCTCTGGAGTAGTAACTGGTGATTATCCTAATGGCCCAAGCGTATTCTCCCCATTAGAGGGTCTAGTTAAGACCAGGTAGTCCTTAAATGACGCCCCTCCAGGGTAAGCCCGGCCAGTGGCGCAGTTGTTTTACAACCGGCATTGTTACATTTTGATTATTTACCATTAAAGGAAATGTGTCATCAAAAATAACTTATTATTTAACTCACATTTTTATGTTCAACACATTTTTTAAGAATTTTTGGTTATTTTTTTTTTACATTTTCCATATCACTTTCAATATTTTTAAATAATTCTTAAGTCCTGCAGTTTCCACTTTGGCCACTAAGTCTAATAATAGTCTGACACTTCCTGTTCTGTGCAGAAAGATTCTTAGGTGTGTGCTCATTATCAGCACAAAGAGGGTCAAACTGAAAGGAGACACCAGTGTGAATAGATAACACAGGATCAACCATTCACAAGAGGAGATAGTCACAGTTCACCCTTTCACCTCCCTGCACACTTATTTCTTCCCAGGTCACAAAGCATGACTAGAAAACTCTCCTATAGAAGTCAATGGGACTGAGTCAGTCTTAAGTCTCCTATGTGCATGAAGCTACTGTAAAGTATCTCTGACTGCTGTTAAAGCAGTGCAAACAAGGCCTAGTGGCCAAAGTGAAAACTGCAAGACTTAAGAATTATTAAAATATATTGAAATTGAAATGAAAAATAAAAAAAAATTCCTAAAAAATGTGTTTAACATAAAAATGGGACTTAAACAATGACTAATTTTTTGATGGCACATTCCCTTTAACATTGCTTCCATTTTGAATCTATAGGTGTCAGATCCTTTTTTAACCATATTGCCTATAAAGAGCACTGATTACATAAGCTTAGTGTGCTTCGCTAGAAGGTTTTATGAGAAGCCCAATGGCTAAAAACTTAGTTTGCAAGGTCTGTAACAGAATGAAAATATATAGATTCTGCCATAGACGAAAAGTTGTTGGCATTAGGTGGCCATGTTCAGGAACTACTTTCACTGCTGTGCCCCTTGTACTGAATCTTGGATGTGGGCTTCTACAATAAGACTCCAGGTATTGTGGAGTGCAATAGTTAAATGTTCCTTTTATTTCTCCTGGAGGTCTGAGTATTATGGAGTACAGTACAAGTGACCAGTGAAAGATTGCCACACATTTACCTGTCTTAGCTACATCTGGTGTTTGTGAATTGAGCCAATTGACCTTCACAGCTTCCTGGAAAATTGGAAGTGACTGCAGCTCTGTGTGTGAGCAAGTTTGCTTTTGAGAAGCAAAACAAAGGAAACAAAATGAGTGGTTATTACAAGCAAGGATTATGGACCCTCGGTGCTGATTATCGTTCCTCTTTCAGATTCTTGTTGTACACTTAAGTAAAGCATGTGATTGTGTCTGGGGAAAGAAATCGTACACGTGTACATGCTTACTTGAATGCTTTTTGGCAATAAATAATAATTGTTTCAGGTGCGGTATCAAACGGTGAAGCCCCCTACCAATCGTTACTAACCTGGGGTACTATTATCATGACTTTAGTAGGTTCTATCAAATCTGTGCAGATTTCAAGAGCACCACACGCCTCCTACAAGAAAGGATATATGGTAACAAGATCAGTCGAGAAATGTTTAAATGAAGCACTTGATGCAATGTAGCAACACAGAGAAAATCTGCAAACATACTGAACTTTGTTCAGTTCTTTATTAATAAAACCTATGGTTAGGGGTCGTGCAGAATGCTTTAGTTCTGTAAAGTATTGCCAGTTACCTGACTTTTCTGGAATGACATGATCCACATTCAGTGCCATTTATGTAGTTCTCAAGGTCAGTGGATTCCTTTATTGATCGTAATACTTCATTCCCCCAGATGAAACATTGAGTGTGTTGAGGTCTATGTGTTATGGTCTGTAACCTTTGTTGCCTTTATATGTCCTACACACATGGGATTTCGTTCTTTTGGTTTATGTGGAAACAGATGGGTACCTTATGTGGGTTAATGTTATGTTTACCAACATTTGCCATGACATCAATAAGGGGAAATGGAATGGGCTGTCTTGCTGAGCCCGCTCCATACGTCTAGACAGCACAGGTTTTTCATCGTATTTTCGGCAGTTTTATTATTTTGAAAACGCTGAAAATCTGACGGTACACTGTGATGCATAGACAGCAATGAAAAACCCATGCCATAGTCTATACAACATACGTTTTTTACCGTTGCGTTAAAAATCCGATGGAATATGCAACATGTATATTCAGTTGGATTTGCCATCGGCAACATACTAGGAATGGAAACCCGAAAACCGACTTGGATTTTGCACAATTATGCGGCAAAAAAACCCCGAGGTCCTGCCACACGGTCCAACAATGACAAATTGCTGTCAGATTTGTCTTTTGCTGTGTTCACCTAGCCATATGTGGCAGGTAAGCACTGTTGGGGCTTGTTCACACGGTGTTTCCACTCCGTGTTAACTACGCTTTTTAGATCCGTCTCGAGGACAGACAGGACGGACCCACAGACGGATCTAAATAATTAGCAGTGAGATTATCACCGCGGGCTATGAGGAAGATGCAGCGGCGTTCACATGAGAGATCGCTGCTGCGTGTTCCCCTCCTGCCTGTCAGCTCCGTCTTTGAAAGAATTGCATGTCATTTCTTGCAAAGACGGAGCCGACAGGCAGGAGTGAAACACGCAGTGGCAATCTCTCGTGTGAATGCCGCTGCGTCTTCCTCATAGCCCGCGGTGATAATCTCACTGCTAATTATTTAGATCCGTCTGTGGGTCCGTCCTGTCGTTCCTCGAGACGGATCTAAAAAGCGTAGTTCACACTGAGTGAAAATGCCATGTGACCAAGCCCTTAGTTGCAGCGAGGATCGGTGACAGGCCTTTGAATCCCTCAGCTGCTGCGGTAAATGCATCCACTGTATGTCAGGAGTCAAGAAAATGGGACGCGCACTTGATTCTATCCACGATTCACGCCATCTCCATGACAAGATTGCATGATGATTGGATATAGCGGCAGCAAAGGGCCTAATGAAGGTCCACAGCTGTTATGTTACATCTCCTTTTTTATGCATTGTTTTGCTAGTGATCATGTAACCAAGGGGTAATAAGGGTATGACTATGCGGCAAGGTTTTATAGTCGAATTTTTACATGAACTTTGGATTTGTAAATTGTCAAAATCCGACTGTAAAACTATCCTCGTAGACCTCAACAAAAATAAAAATAAAAAAATTAGCTGCAATGTACACAGCTCGGATTTTCTGAGGTCGGATTTCAAAACCGACCGTTTTACCAAAAAAATGAAACGTGTTCAGTAATCTGCTGTATTTCACTCGGAAAATAGCCAATTATTAAACTATTCAATTCAATGATTGTCCGAACCTGAAAACTGGTTAAAAAAAATGCGCAAAAAACGAACACAGAGTGTAAAATACTGGTCGGATTTTAATTGAGAATCCGATCAGTATTTTGTTCTGTGCCATGTGGACACAGCCTAAAAGTGCAAGTTAAGAAAGAAAAACAAAACTAAAAAAATAAAAATATTTAAAAGTTCAAAACCACCCCCATTTTGCTATTTTACTAAGAAAATAATATAAAGGTTCAAACATAACTGGTAATGTCTTAAGACTCTTAATACAGTAAAACTCTGATGTGCTAAAATATTAATTTTTTTATCCTATACAGGAAATTTTGCAGGAAAAAAAAAATCAAAAAATTGCAGGTTTTATTTTCCGAGTCACTTGGTGTCCCTAAACAAATTTAACGTATCCCATAATAGTATTCTTTTTTTTTTTTTTTTTTTAAAGCTCTACAATATGACGAAAACAATAAAAATCTAGTAGCATCAGAATGGTAACAACCTGCAGAATAAAGAGAACGTATTGCACACTAAACTCCACAAAAACGAACCCCCACAATAATGGGTCAATTCCGTTTTTTTTTTTTTTTTTTTTTTTTTTTTTTTTATGTTTCATCTCAAAAAGAATTATTGTTTCTTTCTCCATACATTACATGGTACGAATGTTACCATTAAAAATACCCTTTTTTCCTGCAAAAAAAAAACATCATATGTCTATAAAGTTAAAAAGATTGTGGATGGGGTGGGGGGGGTTGGAGAAAAAACTACTAAGACGTAAGCAAAAATCACAGCAGCAGGAAGGATTTTATATAATAATAAAAAAAAAATAAAAGAATAAAAAAAAAATATATATATATATATACTGTATGTGCAAATATTTTATTAGAAACTGTTTTCTGTTTAAAACCATGCTTACAGTAATGCTTTAAAATTCAAATGCAGCAATGTTTTAAACATCCATCTCAGACCCACAGTTTGATGTTTATACCCCAAACAATAAAATTAAAGCTTAATTGTACCATAAAACCACCATTTACCAGTCTAAGCCACAGCTCTTCACATTACCACCCTTTTCTCCTCTTTCTGTATCCTCTATCTCTGCTATGGCCCAGGATGGGAAGAAATCTTCTACAACTGCTTCTGGCTTCATAGGTGGATCATCCTTGCCCTCCCTCAAGGCCTCTGTGAATAATTGTTTGTGACTACAGATAGGTCTCTCGAAAGACTAGACCCCATGATCATTGATGGCTTCGAAGCCATTTGACGTAAGCAGTCAGCAGGGTATCGTTTTGAGCAGAGGGAGGCAGGAAAATGACTGCAATCCTGTTACAAATCAGGGCTATTAATCACATAAATCAAATGCTCTTTTACCCCTGAAATGTAAAAGTATCAATTCTTAATCATAGTTAAGAGGTAAACATCTGTTGTAATTCCGTTTTTTGTGAGGCCAAAGTGCGAATTGAGAAATGTGTGTTCTGCAAACGCTAAATCATGTAAGTAAGAATATATTGTTTAGTTACTAGGTGTATCTTCTATCCTAAATGTATCTAACAAAAAAAACCTTTTAAATTATAAAATATTTTTTTTAACGTTGCGGTTAGCTGCTGAATGAATTGTTTGGTTATACGCAGATATCCCTGTATGAACCAAAGTCTTTTAAATAGAGACAACTTTCTGTAAGGTGATTTAAAAGGTCGGGAAGGCCTCTGGCTTAGAATGCTCTCAGTGCTCATTAGACAAAGACCCAAAACAAGGGTTAGACATCCCGAGGCATTTTGACCCCCTTGCTTAAACTACACAAGCCTGTGGCTTTTAATCTGCTTGGAATGTGGTGGGTTAACGGAGTTCGAGCTATGAAAAGCAGAATATTTGCCACATTAAGACTGAATAATTAGGACAGAAATGGCAAACGTGGGTGATACACTCCCAGGGCAAATTGTGTGTGGCCTGTAGGAAACTGTACTTAATTTCTGCAGAAACCCTTGCAAAGCAGTCCTACAGTTTAGAGTGCTCCAGGTGGTGTCATGAACTCTTCTCTCTCTACAGCCCTCATTGAATAGCAAATTCCTAAAATGCCCAAGGTCACAATATTCTCAAATGTTATCATGAACCAAAAGTGTAGTACAAAGTACGAGAAGTGTAACCCAGTTATCGAGGTGTTTTTACAAATTGGACCTCTACTAAACTGGATTAACATATAATTCGAGTTTATTGTATTGAGATTGTATTC
The DNA here is from genome assembly GCA_025379985.1 of Phyllomedusa bahiana. NCBI lineage: Eukaryota > Metazoa > Chordata > Amphibia > Anura > Hylidae > Phyllomedusa > Phyllomedusa bahiana. The sequence goes on along the minus strand of JAODAL010001288.1, from coordinate 141,961 downwards.
ACGTAAGTCATTCAATAACATCTGTTTAAATGGCACTGGTTGGCTGTTTAACCTTTTCATATTTTTCTCTAAACACAATTTTAATAGTGAGAAAGGGAGACTACAGAGTTTCTAAATTGGACAATTTAAGTGTAGAAACTTTACTACAGATTTACTAAGCACAGACCTTTATGATGCCATTTGTTACTTAAAGGGGTTTTGCCACAAAGTAAAATTGACATGGGAATTCTGCACCATTTTTGTTTTAGCTGCACCTTTAGTGATCCATTGTTTACAGCTCATCTCCAGGGGATACGACCAGGGCTGAGAGCTCCTCAGTTCTGGTCAGACATGAACTCTCCTCTCAGGCAGCTACTGAGTGTTCAAACCCCAGGTGCTGTCATTCTACTCCCGTCCTCTGTACTCCTTAGTAATTAGTCAAACAGTGCAAATAAATGAGAAAAAGAAACCTCAATGAGGGATGTGCATTGATAAAGAGAATCCACAGGTTTGGTTCCTGCAGGGATTTGAACCTAGGACCCTTGTGCTGTGAAGCAAAAACATTACCTCTCAGCTACTCTCAATGCTTTACATAAACATACCTTTCTTTGACTAGAGAGGGGAAAGTCCTGGTGATGTCATCCTGCTGGGTCACATGATATGCAATTCTAACAAACCACACACTCCCCCTTCTGAGCACACAGAGCTGAAGAGCAGGATGCAGGAGGTATGAAATGAGATCATGGCAAAACCCCTTTAAAGAAGACCTGTGACATCTTCTGATATGTCTATCTTGGTGAATATTTGTGTTCCCTTTGAAATTACAGTTTTGGAGCATCTTCTCTAACTCTGTGTTGTGCGGTTTCCCTGTTATTCCTTCTAGAAATCTATCGCTGAATCTGTCAACTGGGTGTTACCATTTGCACACTCTGGTTCTCTCAGCATTGATTGACTGTGCGGGGACACAATTGGCAATGCCCAGCGATTTGGTATTGAATTTTGAGGACGAAAAACAAATGACCCAAACAATGTAGAGGTTTAAGGAGAGATGATACTGCATTGTTACTTCACAGGGAACCCAACTATTAACGAAATCATTCTTGTCAACATTGGTTGTCTTTAAATGGCTTGTCTATTGAAGACATCACTTTTCCATACTCCCTACTAGGTCAAATAGACCTCATGAAGGGCATGTCCTGACTTGGGATCTTTTCATTTAGACAAAATAAGGAGCTGCTCACTAGGAGTGTCTGTCATCAAAGGGCCGGTTGACATGGCTTATTCAGGCCGTAATTGCGGGACGGATTTTGCCCGCATTTCGGCTTGAGTAAGGGGCGGGGTGGAGGCGCTGCCCGCCAGCCCCATAGACTTTCATTATCCACGGCGCGTATCCTGCCGGGATAATGAACATGTCACTTTCTCCCCGCCCGGCGTATTCGCTGAGCGGGGAAGGAGAGACGGAATCCATAGTTCTCTATGAAAACTGTGGATTACCGTAATGGCTGGGAGGGATTCCAGCCGTATTGCGCTGCAATACGGCTGCAATCCGTCCCTGCAATAAGCCGTGTGAACAGCCCTTAATAGAACAAGCCGATCTAGGAATTAAGGGCAACAATTCCCTTGCAAAGGCCATACGGCTAGTTGTTCATGATAAAAGCTAATTACCAGGAAGTCTTGAAGCCAGACCGGTGTTGAACAGCTAATGACTTAGCATGTTTTCTTCTGAAAAGTGGACTTAAATGTGACAACCACTTTAAGTGTAATGCAAAGTAGATTATAGTCTTGGGCTGTTACTTCCCATGAACAAAATTTGTTGTTCTCTGGCAAGTGTAAGATTTGGACATGTCTAAGTAGCATATCAGAGAATTCTGAGACTTGAATAATGTCCTTTAAGGTAACTTTTAATTATCACCATGGTGTAGCAGTTACTATTGTGAGACAGCCATTCCCTTTCCAGTTCGTTGCTAACATAGAAAGGTAATTAATTTAAAATACAGATCATAATATGTGTGAACAGGGTTTCTTAGGATTACTACATGACAATACATAAAGTAAAATGTGTTTTCATTTACACTGTAAGATCCTCTCAGCACTTGCCACTTTTAGTTAGTACTTTATTATGATATCTTATGTTTCGCTGTATTGTGTATGTGTAATGACTGGGAAAAGAATTCTTGCGACCCAATGTTCTTGTTGGCATTAAGCATAATGCATAGTGAAGTTGACTTGCAAGTTACAATAAGCTTCTGAATTTGATTCCCTGGATAGGTAATTATTTGGAGCGTGGAAAACACATTTAAAATATCTCTTTTCTGGAATACCTGTATTTCAGACTGGAATCATACACAGGAGCCTGCTCTGCAGCATTGGCTTTTGGCCCATAACACCAGACATCCCTCTTGAGTTAGACGAGGAAAAAAATTGTTTGAAACTACTTAAAACTCCAAGTGATAGTTAGTTCTTTTTGTTTGTATTTTGGATAGACTTTATGTATACCTGCTGTATATGTATGCGTTTGCCTGTTTTTTGTTTTTTTTAGTACTGATCAACAGAAATGGGGTTTAGCATTCATTATGATTATTTATCGCGAAACACATAACTGCACAACTGTTTACCCCGCTAATCTTACACACCGAGACGCTGGGCCGCCACTTGGCTTGAGAGACGCTGGGCAGCCACTTGGCTTTGAGAGACGCTGGGCAGCCACTTGGCTTTAGAGACGCTGGGCCGCCACTTGGCTTGAGAGACGCTGGGCCGCCACTTGGCTTGAGAGACGCTGGGCCGCCACTTGGCTTGAGAGACGCTGGGCAGCCACTTGGCTTGAGAGACGCTGGGCCGCCACTTGGCTTGAGAGACGCTGGGCAGCCACTTGGCTTGAGAGACGCTGGGCAGCCACTTGGCTTGAGAGACGCTGGGCCGCCACTTGGCTTGAGAGACGCTGGGCCGCCACTTGGCTTGAGAGACGCTCGTTGGGCACGCCACTTGGCTTGAGAGACGCTGGGCCGCCCACTTGGCTTGAGAGACGCTGGGCAGCCACTTGGCTTGAGAGACGCTGGGCCGCCACTTGGCTTGAGAGACGCTGGGCCGCCACTTGGCTTGAGAGACGCTGGGCCGCCACTTGGCTTTAGGATAAGGACTAAGAATATTTAGTCAAGCAGAGATGAGATGGTTGTGGTGATTTTAGTATAAATATGCTTCGTGTAAGATGGAAGTGCCTTGTGCTTGCTAAAGGCAAATGTTCTGAGGGCCAGCCCTTTATCTATACAGGATATATGCATGCCACTTAGTATTTTTTGTAACTCCACTTTAAAGTAATCATTGCACAGGCAGAGTTTAATAGGGCATCTAGTTGTTGGCTCCAAGTACCGCTCCAAATGAGGTAGTCTCTCTTGCTCAATTATTGGAGTCCTAAATTAGGTGTTTATTATTGTCTCAGGGCGCGGCCCAATGGTGATCCTCTGGAACTCTGGTGTCCCAGTCGGAGTCTTGCTATACTGTATGAGTTTTTGGAAAGTGGTATCTGGTGTGACAAATGTGGACAAATTGATGCCTTGATTGTAAGGGAATGAGAATAGTTAGTAATCATCTCTTCCAGACATATCACTATTAATATGAGGTGTACAAGCTCCTTTATATAAGCCAAATATAATGTTTTTGTAGCGTGTGCCCAATGAAAATTAATATTGACTGGTCTATACTATAAGCTTTTTATAGGTTTATGTACAAAAACTGTGTTACATAGCACCAGTCCTATAATATGTGCATCATTGAATACATAATGGCTATCTTTAACAATGTAGAATGTGCATTGCAATATACACAGTCTAGTCAGATGCTCTCATACGTTGTATTTAATGAAAACTTCTGAACCACCTGCAAAAGCCTACCCACTTTTTCAAATTATGTGGAGACTTGAACTCATTTACACAAAAAATTTGCAACTTTTCTACTACAGAAAACTGGCAAACCTGACATAATAAATTTCCCTATGGTCATTTTCAGGGGCTCGTTGTTCATCCCAAAACTCCTTTAACATTTTAGCCCTTAGTCTTTATGTTATATAAAGACTAAGGGCGACATGTATGAACGCGGCTGCACCAGTTTTTTTGCGTATCTTGTGGCAAAAAACTGTTATAGCCCTGTTCTATAGATGCATTAACTGTCATACGCCAAAACTTGCACCAGACACGGCACTTTTGAATGTGCCAAAGATATAAGACAAAGATATGCTATGCGACAAAGCTATGAGCTAAAGGTATGCTATGCTATGAAAGACATATCACACGCCAGATTTATAAATATGACAGGTTCATACATACGGTCGTATTCTACACGCTATATCAATTTAGAACCACTAAGTTTTTCATATTCCAAAAAAATAGAATAATAGTCTTTAAAATTATGAAGCTACACCCACAAAAGCACAACTGCAATTATGTGGATATGGGACTGTTACCCCAGATGATGGGTGCTATGCAAAAAAAACAAAAAAAATAGTGTCTTGGGAACAGGTTAAAGAACTTTTTTCACTCTCTATAATTTTATAGGTGTATTTATTATAGAATTTTACAAAAATCTCCTAAAAGTTGTGAATATTTGATATTACTATGGGCTGCAAGTTTCACACGACAGTTGCAATAAAAAGTCGGTGTCACATTCCTGTGATTTGTTACATTTAAACCTTATTCCAGTAGCACTGAGATCTGAAAGGTGCCGAGTAATTTTCTAATGCCATAGAAACATGTACATAATGTATCTGTAAAGCAGTGGTCTCCAGACTGTAGCTCATCCACTGTTGTGGAACGAATACCATCACCGAGACCACTTCTGTAAAGAAAGACAACCTTTGAGAAGACAGCCCGTAATAAATGTTAACATAAAAGCTAGCACTTCACTTTTTAATCGGGATCTGATAATTGGTTGTTTCTGCTCATTGTCTTCAGATCGGTTTGGATTAACAATCTCATAGTGTTGTTTTGGGAATAAATTCTGGACCAGCTACATTTCTGGACTGTTATGCCTGTTTAAAACGGTTGCCCACTCAGTAACTTCCACATCTGAGGCCAGCTCACAGCTGGTTACAAGCTGGCCTCAGAAAATGGCTGTGCTTGTACAGTTCTCACCATTTCTTTCTATGGGGAGCAAAAGTGATTAGCTACTGTATCTTGAAAACCCTTGTCGAAGTGAATTGGGAGGACTGCACAAGCGCGACCACCTCCCCATTCTCCGAACAAGCTATGAGCTGGCCTCAGATGCATATAGTGCCTTGCGAAAGTATTTGGCCCCCTTGAACTTTTCAACCTTTTGCCACATTTCAGGCTTCAAACATACAGATGTAAAATTTTTTTTTTTTTTTTGTGAAGAATCAACAACAAGTGGGACACAATTGTGAAGTGGAACGAAATTTATTGGATATTTTAAACTTTTGTAAAAAATAAACTGAAAAGTGGGGTTGTGCAAAGAAAATATCTAAAGTATAGAGCTAAAAAATACTTGATAAGAGAAATTGATTTTGCACAGTTACACACATGGATGTAAAGTGAAAGAGGAAACTCTGTTGTATGATGGGGGCTGCATAGCTATAGTATATACGTGGCTAAATTATTGAACGATATTGATAGGATATCCCATAAATGTCTGATAGGTGCAGTTTTACTTGGCTGTACTCAGAACTACAATTAAAATGAATGGAGTGTGATTGTGCAATTGCGATCACGTTTTCCCTTCTGGACAAAGCGTTTCAGGAGCCATAGCCTAATCAATGTGCCATAAATGTCTGATATGGGATAACCCATCTAAAGGCATCCTGTTGTGTTTAAGGGAAAAGGCGTTTTGAACCATTTTTACTTTTTCTTTCATTATATTGCATTAAGCGCTTAGAGTGCAGTGGATCTAAACAGAGATTTAGACGGCAATTCAGTGTTGCAATTGGTAGACGCAAATGAGCCGTGGTGATTGTGCATTAGTTTTATGTTTGCTCAATTGCATTATTCTTGGTGCATGACTTGGTAGTGATTTTAGCAGCTCTTTTAGAAGGTTTCTCATTAAAGGTGTATGTGAATGGTCAGCCTATTAGTCTCCCATTGTTTACATTGCTCGTCGGATCTGGAATGAATTATTTGTTTACTGTGGTTCATTTTCCTCTTTGTCATGTTCACAGTTTTCAAAATGAACGTGCATTATCAGCATACATCTCCAACTGAATTACTGTTAAGGTTCTGCAAATGCTTTCATATTAAGTGTTTTAAAGGCGCATACAATGGCTGAAAGTACTAATAGATGGTTTGGGAGGCTGCTTTATATGTAAGCAGCAATGCAATGAGCTCATCAACCATTGAAAATCTAAAATGTAAAATTGATTTTCTTTTTTCCTTGCTCCCACAGAGAAGCAGGTATAACATTATCTTCTGCGCCTGAAGTAGAGAGTTTGAGACAAGATGGTGAAATGTTCCTGTTACATATTTGTTCTTGCAAATAGCTTCTATATTCTGGTTTGCAATTAGCAAGCACTCCAATGTTGTGACTTAGAAAAAAAAGTTTTTTTTAGTTTAAATAACTAGCAAGGGATTAGTATCCCTTGAAACAGGTAATTGCTTTCTTTTGAACATGTGACCAATCATGACCATACATTGATTTTTTTTTCTTGTTTTAGCCTTTAAAAGCATTGTCAAGTTGAATAAAATTATATTTAAATGGGGCCAAGTTGGGGAAATAATTAGGAAAACGTAATGGGAACCTCTTGGTCCCCCACTGCTGCAGCTCCAGAGCTCCTCAGGATCCACTGCTCTTCACTTTCGGGTTCTTATCCCAACACACAGGAGAGATTTTCACTCACAATGGAGCACCAGCTTCTCCTGTGTGTCGGTACATGGCATAAGAAGTAAATATGAGTGGTTTCCAGGGAGCTCCAGAACTACAGCAGCGGGGGACTGGGAGGTAAGTATAACTTCCTTTTTCTCTTTTTGTTTCCCACCCAGGCCTCATTTAAGAGTAATTTTATTCAACCACACAACTTCTTTAAAGATATAGTGTAATTTCTAAACACATTTCATCAATGGAGAGACCTTTCTTCTCGCTAAAATTATTACAATTGAACATAGTACACTGCCTAGTGACACAACTGATGTGGAAAAGTACTTTTATGTTTTAGTTAATGGTAAACCGAACTGTAGCAGCTAGGCAGCTGCCGCCAAGACTATAGGAACCTGAGTCCACAGAAAACATGTTACTTTTATATACATCACTAGTACACTAGTCTTGTGCACCAGTGATAGCTGAATTCTGAATTAAGATTTCACACATAACCTCTAGATATCCTGAAGCAACGTGATACAGTCCTGTATAGAGATATGCCATTAACATATTTTCCTGGTAATTGTTGTTCCTACATATGAAGGCATTATGTATGGTATTTAGATAGACAGATTTTGTATACACCAAGTTGAGGTTAACGTTAATGGATGTGGTCATGATAATGTGGTTCATACTGTTATCATTTTGTTTATACGTGCTGTTAGGGGCATACTTGATGTTTTTCCCTGATGCAAATTTAATAGGTACCCAACTTTTAGTATCGCTAATTTCCTCTTAAAGAAGTACTCTGCATTTTTTTCTCCTCAGTTTATTAGAAATTGTTTTTAGGTCCACTGTAGTGCCAATACTTTTTGCTTACCTGCAGCTGCATACATGATGTCTAGCTGATGCAACAGCTTCTGCTAGGTAACATGACCTGCACTCTGACTAGCTGACAAACACTGTGATTTTGATGCCAGCAGCAAGTCTGTCTGTCTATGTATACCTATGAGACTGACTTTGAACCTCCCATAGGAATGCCTAAAGCAATGCAGTTCCAAGTAACAAAACCCACGCTGTGTGTTTCGAAAATTTTGAGAGAAAGTCACATGACCTAGTGGTAGCAGTAAAAAATCATGTATGCAGCTGCAGATAAGCAAAATGACTGGCGCTAATGTGTACCTAGAGGCAATTTCTCAAATACAGAAGACTGAAGGTATACAAACTTCTGGGTTTGTGCTGATTAACCGGAAGGAAGGTTTTATTAAAATAACAATTAGAAGCAATTTCTAATGACCTGAAGGAAAAAAAAAACAACTGATGTGGTCCTTTAAAAGGCATTATTGGGCTCACTGAGATATGGAGGGGTTTTTACTGCAATCTCTACAGGCTTTGCTGATTTTAGCTTTTTTCTATCACAAGTAAGGAGACTTCAGAGGTACTTTATTTTAGTTATCCAAAATTGGCCCACAGTTCGCTATTTTGGGCATGTTATCTTTTTGTGATGATAAAATTTAATGGCTTGTTCACACGGCGTTTTTGGATCCTTTTTCGGATCCGTTTTTGGACAGTTGAAAAAGCGCATCCGGAAAGCAAAATTCGCAAAACGCAGCAGTTGATACTTTATTTGAATCCGTTTTCAATGCTTTTTCACTTGCATTTTACGCAAGCGCTTTCCGGATGCGTTTTTAGAATCAATCAATCATTCATCTCTCTCTCTCGTCCACTCATTCGTCTGCCCGCACCTTCCACTCATTCGTCTGCCCGCACCTTCCACTCATTCGTCTGCCCGCACCTTCCACTCATTCGTCTGCCCGCCCCCTTCAACTCTTCGTCTGCCGCACCTTCCACTCATTCGTCTGCCCGCACCTTCCACTCATTCGTCGGGCCCCACCTTCCACTCATTGTCTGCCCGCACCTTCATTCATGTGTTCTGCCCGCCCCTTTCCCATTCATGTGTCTGCCGCCCCTTCCATTCATGTGTCTGCCGCACCTTCCATTCATGGGGTCTGCCCGCCCCTTCCATTCATGTGTTGCCCGCACCTTCCATTCGTGTGTCTGCCCGCCCCCTTCCATTCATGTGTTTTGCCCGCCCCTTCCATTATGTGTCTGCCCGCACCTTCCATTCGTGTGTCTGCCCGCACCTTCCATTCGTGTGTCTGCCCGCACCTTCCATTCGTGTGTCTGCCCGCACCTTCCATTCGTGTGTCTGCCCGCACCTTCCATTCGTGTGTCTGCCCGCACCTTCCATTCGTGTGTCTGCCCGCACATTCCATTCATGTGTCGGGCCCGCACCTTCCTTCATGTGTTGCCCGCACCTTCCATTCATGTGTTGCCCGCACCTTCCATTAAATGTGTCTGCCCGCACCTTCATTCATGTGTCTGCCCGCACCTTCCATTCGTGTGTCTGCCCGCACCTTCATTATGTGTCTGCCCGCACCTTCCATTCATGTGTCTGCCCGCACCTTCCATTCGTGTGTCTGCCCGCACCTTCCATTCGTGTGTCTGCCCGCCCCTTCCATTCATGTGTCTGCCCGCACCTTCCTTTCATGTGTCTGCCCGCACCTTCCATTCGTGTGTCTGCCCGCACCTTCCATTCGTGTGTCTGCCCGCACCTCCATTCATGTGTCTGCCCGCCCCTTTCCATTCAGGGTGTCTGCCCGCTCCCTCCATTCATGTGTCTGCCCGCACCTTCCATTTATTCTTTCTGCCCCACCTTCCCTTTATTCGTCTGCCCGCACCTTCCATTTATTCGTTCTGCCGACCTTCCCATTCATTCGTCTGCCCGCACCTTCCATTCATGTGTCTGCCCGCACCTTCCATTCATTCGTCTGCCCGCACCTTCCATTCATTCGTCTGCCCGCACCTTCCATTCATTCGTCTGCCCGCACCTTCCATTCATTGGAGGTGCGGGCAGACTATTCACTGGTCCGCCCGCACCGCTGCTCCATTCACTGGTCCGCAAGCTCACTTGCTGCCGCCGTGCCGTCCCGCGATCCGGTCCCGGGATCCACCTGCAGCTGCCGCGCCGTCCCGCGATCCGGTCCCGCGATCCACCTGCTGCCGCCGCGCCGTCCCGCGATCCCCGTGCCGCGCCCTTTCCGCGGTCCACCTGCAGCCACTCACTGCGATTTTCGCATCCGCTTTCAGGATGCAAAACGCAGCTGATACGTGCCCAGTGTGTGGAGCGCTTTTGGACAGGTGCCAAAAGCAGACTCCATTATCTCCTATGGGCTTTCACTTGTGTAAACCGCAATAAGAATTGACACGTCAATTCTTAAAGCGGATGCGAAAAGCGCAGTGCCGGAGAGCACTCAACACCGCATCGCCGATCTCCCGTGAGAACAGCGATGCGCTTTTGCCATTGAACTCCATGTTAATCACACTGACAAGGGTTAGTTCCGTTTTGCGGATCCGTAAAACGGATCACAAAAACGTCGTGTGAACAGGCCCTTAGGGTGCGGCCACACAGCAGTGACAAAATACCGGTTGGATTCTGTTTTAAAATTCTGTTTTTTGGATGTTTTTGGGGGACGTTTCTGTTTGTGGATTCACCATCCCCTTCAAACATTGAAATGCACATCTTTCGCCTGAAAACTGGGCGGATGATTGTGCATGTTGAAAGTTTTTTGGAACGCTGCCTGTGTAAAAAAAATCTGGCAATTAATCTGTCCAATGTGGATTGCTGAACAGGTTTTCTACTAAAGTCTATGTGGAAGGTTGCTGGTCGGTTTTCAGACCGTTTTCAAATCTGAAAACAGTCTGAAAATCCGACCAAAAACCTTTCCGTGTGGACTGACCCGACTAAGGACAGACCTGATCATTTTCTCATGGTTTTAGGGAAATGAAAGGGATTGTCCCACTACTTCGAGTCATCTTACCTTAACGGTTTTTCTCAGTTTCATTTTTGAATTTACTGGCTACTACTGGGCTACAATGATAATACCAGGTCTGTAGCTATAGCGACCAGCACTGGCAGCCTATCAGGAGAGATTGAACAGGTCTGTAGCTATAGCGACCTGAGGAGCTGATGCAGCCCATACAAGAGGAGATATCTAGGAATAGGGCGGACACGGTTAATGGACACATCGCAAAGTCACTTGTTTTTGCAAGATCTTTAACATAAAAAGCTATTTTTGTAGTGAGACAACCCCTTTATGAAAACAGTGTGCTATTATTTATTTCATGAACCATTAATTTGAAGAACAAATTGCCAGCTGTTAATGACACACATTATTTGCTACCTTTTGCCCCAGCTTGTCAGAGTACCCGTACATGCAGAAGTTTGTGTTGCATAACCCTTAACCTTTGCACTTGCAAGATTTCAAACACAAACCAGTTCCTTGGGTATAGCGAAGCGTAAGCGCTTGAAATAAGTGACGTCACTTCTTTTTACAGGCGCACAGTAGACGCCGGGGAATAGATTGATTAATCATAGCACTCAATGTGTGCTATGATTTTACTGTAATTGTGAGGCATATTTCTGGCATATTGCAGCACAATTACCCCCCGAAGTACACCCCGCAATTGCGCCATCTGAACATACCCTTACATGTACGAGCACCTTTACACATCTGCCGAGAACAGGGCCGTAGGATCTACCAAAGTCTAATTTGCCCCAGCTGCATTGGGCCTTCTGTATGAAAACTGCCTAGCCATAGGACTGTCTTTGTTTCCCATAGCAACTGCATACAAGATGTCAAAATACCAACTGTATTCTTTAATCAGAATCTGGCCGGTATTTTAACCTGCCTTGTGGACGCACCCTTGGGGTATGTTCACACGGTTGATTTTGATGCTGTTATCAGAGCGTTTCCGCTCCCAAAACAGCATCAAAAAAACCTCCAAAATGCCCCCAGTTCTTTTTCATTGATTCCTAGGTAAAACAGCGCTGTTGTTCACACACGACGAGGTTTATATGTACGTTTTAGGTGCATCTTTGGAAGCTGTTTTGGGCACTGAAAAAGAAGCATCATGTCAATTCTTGAAGCATTTTCAGTGCTGAAAATCCCCATAGGAATCAATGGAGAGCCTCAAATCCACGTTTTTAGATGCGTTTCTCGAAGCGTTTTTTTACTTGTTTTTGGAGCGTTTGCAGAGAAACACACCACAAAACCTCTTCTGAGGAAATGTGTTTCAGGCTAGGTTTCGATGCGGTTTTAGGCATTGAAAAATAAGCGTCCAAACAACGTCCAAATAAGCCATGTGAACACACCCTTATTGGCTTTGAGCAGATTTTCTGCACAAACTGTGATGGTGTTTGGTGGTCTTTGTTTTTATGAACTGGATTAAGCAGTGTATTATGAAAATAAGTGTTGCAGTACTTATTTGTCACCACGTTTGTACATTAAGGGCCACATGTATGAAAACTGTCTAGGTCTAAAACTCACTTTGTTGCCCATAGCAACCAATCAGAGCTCCACTTTCATTTCATATAGTGTTCTGGAAAAAAAAAGGGGCGTCTGTTTGGTTCTAGGGGCAAAAAAGGAGTTTTGACCTAGACTTTTTTCATACATGGGGCCCCTAAGTGTCCCCTCTAAGGCTAGTTCCACTTTTGAAAAGAAAAAGGGAGGGATATTAGACCGGCCCGGGAAAATTTCCCAAAAACCCCCTTTAGAAGTTTCCTTTTATCAAGAGAGCGATGGTGCTTTAGGATTCCTCATTGATGCAATACTTGTTCCAACTTTTTTGTCTACTTAACTATTATTGAATTTAAAATTTCCAGAAATTAAGTTTACTTTTTCCAGTAGTTTAAATGTGACCTTGATATGGTTCTAATTGATCAATCCAATTCTATAGCCCTTTTTCTACATGAGGAAAAATGGATATAAAAGAATAGTCTAAATTATACAAAAAAGGGCATATGGTGGTTATAAAGGCAACCTGTTCCTGTTTCCAGACCACCCTCTATTAATTGCAGCAGAGAGGGCTATTAAAAAAGGGAGTCTGTCTCTATAGGACCCAATTAATTGGTGCATTATATGACTGGCACATTGATTTCAGTGGGTGTCATGTACTGCTTCATTTTCTGTACTGTAGAAATGAATGTTCACCGACCACTTGGGGATAAAAGCTCATTGTCTGGAGAACTAGCAAAGGACCCCCAACAACGGTTACCACTTTTTTAATCATTTGTAATGGAAAATGTAGTTATTACATATGCCTTATGATCTCCAGTGTTATAACTGAAATCTTTGAATGACAAATCTGCCACATAATGTTATGTATGATATGAGCAGGTACATGTCTTACTGCGTTATTAGGCGGATTTCTTTGCACACTCAAATGGAAGAGCAGTAAGACTGTGTATGTTGGTTAATTTGCTAAAAGCATTCAAGACCGGCTTGGATCTTTCTTTTTTTTTTTTTGACCATGTAAATAACCTGTGTCCGATTATTGGAGATGAGACATTGATGCAGGGATTAATTCTAATTACTGTATTTGGAATCAGAAAGGAATGTATGTCCCTAAAAGGAGACAATTGTCAACGACGTATAACTATCTTCCTGGTATGTGCCTATTTCTTATCAATTCATGATATACAACACAATATGCAACACGATACACAATACAATAACATGATATACAATACAATTCAACATGATATACAGTGCAATAACATGATAAAATTGTGTGGGCATATAAATGGCTGTACAAAAATATAATGATATAGTTACAGATTTGGCCATCCCCCCCAAACCATTGGGACAGTACATTTTCCACTCAAAAGAATGTGCATGTTCTAAGTTTTTGGTTTTTTTTTTTTTTTTGACCGCTTTTGGATTTGAAATCCGACTACACAGCTCGGATTTTCTATTGAAGTCTATGGGGATGGTTGACAGTCGGTTTTAAGACCATTTTCAAATCCGAAAAACTGACTGAAAAGCCATCCTAACTCTCCTGAGGGTGCAGGATAAATTACTCCATTTTATGGGGCTTATCTGTATCTAGGCTACATACCTAAAGTAGTGGCATGCCACCTTTTTTTTTTTTTTTACCTGTATTTTGAAATCCAACCAAAACCCAAAGGTAACAGTTTTTAGAAAATTTAAAAAAAAACAATTTAAATCTAAGATTTCTAAGAATGAAGTAAAATAAACCTGTAAATGCATAGCGTTTTGCTTTTTAAATGATCCAGTGTGATGGTCTCATGATTAATCCTTTATTGATCCAGAGAAAAGGGGAAAAAAGGGGGAACAAAAAAGTGAGATTTACCTTTCTTCTAGTTTTAACTTAAAGGAAATAATTTTTTTTCAATACTATGCAATGTTTACATATAGTTTGATCGTTGTGTAATTGTTTTATTTCTTGAGATTATCGAGGAAAGTAGTTTTGTGTACAATGTGAAGTGATTGCTGTGTAGAATGGGCCTGAATCGGTTAATAAGCAGCCTATAAATGTCTAGTTTTTGGTCCAGTAATGGTAAGATGAAGAAGAGACAGTGTTGACTGCACGTCTGCTACCTGGGAATAATATGTTTCTTCACTTATGTACATCTGTGGACTTATTAATGCTAGTCAGGTTATGTGCAAGGATTCAAGAAAATTCTTTATTCCTCATTGACTCCTGACAGTTATTGTACCTAGGAACTGAGTAACGTGTTCTGAAGTGAGCAATTATGGAAATGTTTACTTCACTGGCTGCATGTAAATGTGTGCAGAGAATGTACCAGAATTTCTCCTTGGGGTATTTAATTCTCCTCAGGGCGATGAAATTCAAATGATTTCTTTCCTTCCCATATTTTATTATTTTTTAAATTTTTTTTTAGCTTGGGTGTTTTTTAAGTGGTATAAAGCAGAAGAATAATGATGAATGCATAGGAAGAAAATGAGGCACATAGTGAACTACCAGCAGAACGCTTATCTTAAATACTGTATGGCTTAGCTTGGCCGAGGAAAACATCTTTACTTTTATTCAGAATACTTTGTTGGTTGTGATAACAATCTCGATCATTCCTACATAATAATGTATCTAACTTTGTTCAAACTAAAACCTATTGCCATACTTTAAACTTGGTTGAGTTTTTCCAGTCCATTAAAAAGCAAAATACACTTCGGCTAAGGAGTCACAAAGTTGGATCCACGAAAGTTGATTTTCATATTCTATACAACCTTAAGTTCAGTCTGAAATCTTATGAACTGACTAGTAAGAATTGGCTTGTGTTCACATCCAGTTTGTGCGTTACATGAACATATGAACCTAGTGTCTCTTTGGCCAAATGTATCTCAAGAATGTGCTTTATACATACGTAAATGTTGGTTTACCTTTTAACTATATTGAGAAGCACAGTCAACTAAGTTTTGCAATCCCCAAAAGTGTTCTGTTCTATAACTGTTCTCCGCACTTTGCTGAGACTGCTTCTTTTTTTATAGTATGTGTATATATTATTAGATACATCTTTCTACTTGCATAATGTAGCCTCTTGATAGCATACATTAAAGGGTTTTACTTTTTACACGTAAAAACTTGTCTGCTTTGATAGAGGGAATTGGTGATGTTTCTTCTTCAGGAATGGCTGCAGTACATTTTAATGATATGTGAGCTTTTGCTGGAAACCAGGTAATTCTGTAACATTGCTCATGTTTGAGACAGCCAGTCACTTTTACAGGATCAATTTCTTGAATCCAATTACGGACATTCTCTTTTCTTGTTTTCATTAATACAATATCAGTGCCGGTCTCGGTTTGAATGGCTTTTACCATGTTTGCAACATTCTCTGATATTCCCCAATTAATGTTGTACCATTTACTGTACAATCAAATCTTTAATCCTAATTTTGATAATAAAGCACCTAAATACCTCTGACCAGTGAATACACTGTGGAGTGAAGCTACATCCTGTATGGTAGCCATAGGTTTGTCCAAACAATTAAGTGAAACCAGTCCGCTCACCTGTGAAGCCTATACTTGTCTTCAGTAAGTATTGTGCGGTGCAGGGAAGAGGCATGAGGATGTGAACAGACATGAAAGAATATATCCCACGATAGAGGAAAATCTTCCTGTGTTCTAATTAAAACGCAGTTTATTGGTGCAAAAATAAAAACATGCAATAAACGAACTACGCGTTTCGAGCCATTGCCACAGGCTTAGTCGTGTCCACAAAATACTACTTATCAGACCACCTTATAGAGACCTGTCATAATTGGACAACACCCAACCAACTGTGCATTAACCCCTCAATATCCAAGATCTAAAAACAGCACAAGATAGTAATAAACATACATCAAATCCGTTTTATAATTAAGACCTTTAGGATGTCTAGTATCCATGGTCATAATCCAGAAGGCTTCATGATTCCTAAGTGAGCCCTTCCAATCTCCCCCTCGTAAGGGTTTACATACTCTTTCCATAACCCATACTTTTAAAGATGCTAGACTACCAGAATAAACGTCTCTGAAATTTTTGGAGGCACCCGATAGATGCCGCATAGTTGGATGTATAGCATCATGAATATGCTCTGGGATCCTGTTCGACAAAGGTCTAGAGGTACATCCTTTGTACTGTAACAAACATTGATGGCAAGAAATTATATAAACCACATGATCACTACGGCAGTTGTACCTCTATACCTTGTTTTTATTTTTGTACCAATAAAAGTGCGTTTTAATTAGAACACAGACGAGTGCTGGAAGATTTTCCTCTATCGTGAGCCATAGGTTTGGGCACAAGTATAGAATACAAGACCATCTTCAGTAATTAAAGGTCAGTTGCAAACCCCTGAGGCCATCATACTATTGTTCACGGGATTTCATATTTTGGCACTAGAATAGTGTTTTAAGGGGCAGATGATAAGATGCACCAAATTTCAACGGGTTAAAAGGATTTAAGAAGACTTTTGACTGAGGTCAGTTTTAGAAAAATAAAAAGCCTTAATACTGTCCTATAGGAGAATTGTATATTTTGCAACCAGAGCGGTATTGAGTTCTGTCAGAACAAATAAGGGAATAAAGCAGGGAAACCTTTCCCAACAGAACCATATAACAGCTGCCTAAAAGCAGCCTAAGGCTCTGTTCACACTTCTACTGTATTTTCCTTCATGTTTTCATTGCTTTTTGAAGGTTGGAATAGTGTAGCATACAGGTAAACAGACATGGTAACAATTCTTCAGTTCTATATCTTGTAATGTTCATTTGAAATTGTTGTGCACATATAACATTGCCTGAGTCGTCTGTCTCAGAATCCGCTCCAAATCCACATGTCTAGGATTTTTAAAACTGGAGAACGGCAGAACGTATACTTTTCTGCTTTGGATATGTTTATATGGAGTTTTTTTCAGACCGAAAAATACACAATGGAATACATGGCAAAAATCCAAGATAAACCCTCTGATTTCCGCCGCAGTTTTGGACGTGGATTAGCCCCATCCAATAAGACGAATCTGCTTCGAGCTGGCCAATACCTTTTCAGTGCAGAATATGTACACGTCAGTTGGGGACTTGTCACTTCTCTCTTTAATACAATACTGGTTTCAAAGCAATGAGACCCCTAAGTTACAGAGTTTTCATGTACGTCCCCTAAAATATACAACAAAATCTGCTTAGAAATACTCTGAACATATCCGTAAGCTGACTTGATATCAAGTATTGGGGTGGAATTATTAACAGCAGAGACACTATGCTGTCTAAGTCATGGATAACACAAAGAAATAACTTTTGCTCTAATTGTACCTGCTACTTTCTGTCTTTATGTCGCCAAGTCTAGGATAGCATAAGGAAATTAGTTCACAATATATGGGTACCATAAGCTGCCATCATTCAACAGTATCTCTTATACCATACAAACTTGAATTACAAAGCAAATATCGGCCAATCTGCATGACTTGAAGTCTACATGACTTGAACCACCCTGCCCAAATCGGGAGAGTTGGCATGTATGCTGTAGGTGTCAGTGTCGGAATGGGGTGCCAAGGGCCCCTAGGTGGAGTTGACTTTAGGTGCCACGGTTGAGCTGTTTCTGGGCCCATCGGTGGAGTATATTTTAGTGATGCATCATATAGCTACTGTAAAAGACTGTACATGTCTCCTATACTCTGCCTCTTGCATTTTGCCTCTTTCTATGCTTTTTTTGCCTCTTCTGATGATGTATATGAAGTTAATAGACAATTCCAGGTCTACCGTGTTCAGGGGCTCACTGGGGATTTCCCCTATTCCCCTGTGGGCCAGTCCGAGGCTGCTTGAAGTAAGCAACACTCGGAAATGGTCATTTTTATCGTGTGGCAGCAGTGTACTCCAGTCTCCATTTTTCTGGTAGCTGTCTTTGATAGATGTGAGAGCACAATGTTATACTCATTTGTACCCTGAAGAGCCTGTCATCTAACCCTATACTACAACAAGAGAGCAAGAGGAGCAGCACCTGCTCCAGATGAAAATATGAATAAGACAGTAAAGCTTCTGTTTTGCCCTATAAAGTGATACTACAAGTGGAGGAGCTTACTTTTATAGTTTTCCTCTTTACAGATTTTTCACTCCCTAAGGCTGCGATTACACAGCAATGGACAAATACCGGTCGGGGAAATCCCGACCGGTATTTGGTCTGTTTCTGGTACACATGGGGATGACTTTTCTTCGCGGTTTGCAGATTCAAGCTCTCCCCCGTAGCATTGACATGTTCATGTTATGCCCAAAACAGGGTGCAATGAATGAACATGTTCTATGTTTTTCGGAACATCGGCAGTCTGAAAGACCGTCTAGTGGAAAATCCTTGCTTTCGGGGCTGCTGCATGGTTTTTCCATTAAGGTCCTTACTTAAGGTTGACAGCCGGTTTACAGAGGGCTTTCAAAACAAAAAACTGTCTTTAAAACCAGCTGAAAACCCGTGCCATGGGGACATGCCCTCATTTGGCTCCCAGAAAACTGCTTCGTACTCAGAATTTCAGCTGTTAAAATCCACTGTTTTATAAAGGACTGTGTTCATTTTTGTTGCTACCTCTTTTGGTAGGTTATCCACATACTTTACCATGCCTATGCTAATCAACTTTTTTCTTAACCAATGATAATAATAATAACTCTTCTATATAAACAGCTCATGCAACCTAGTCCTTTGTGCAGTTTTTGGAATAAATGTTTTGTATCTTAATTAAAGCTGTCCTTGGATAAAGGTATGTGTATTAATAATATAGAGGGCTAGTATGAAAATCAAATGCTGCTGGGCTGTACCAGATACATCTTCACTCTGCATTTTTTGCTCATAATATTCATTTCAGTTTTGACAGTCATGGACAATCCTTCCAGAGAAATAATCTACTTGCTGGACTAGTTCAAAAACCATGATAGACATCTGGAACAAGAGTGGCTCTACCCTGTTTCTCCGAAAAGAAGACACCCCCGAAAATAAGACGTAGTACATTTTTAGTTATGAAATTCAGAGCTTGGCTGCTTATGCTGAGGTTTGTGATTAAATCACTACAGCATATTAATACATGTTGATGTTTTGTTCAACAATAAATGTGAATTATTGTTCATAGAAAAAAGAAATATCCCCTAAAAAGGTCTTAGCTCGTCTTTAGGATCAAAAATGAATATGAGACACGGTCTTATTTTCGAAGAAACAGGTTACTACTAAACAGAACAGACTACTTTTTGTTAAAATTCAAATCTAGTTTGGGTTTTCAGAACTGATGAGTACCAGACCTCTTAATAGTTTTTATTCATTTTCAGTTTTAAGAGAATTTAAATGGAGTGGTAAAGGGCTTGGGCGATAAGTCCTAGTTGTCAGACAATCCTATCCAGGCATGTAGAGATTTAATAATGTTACTGTTTTACACTGTTTTACTCAGAAATCTGAGGTACTTGATTGCTCAAGTGTTGAAAGAAGAGTTAAGATCTCCATTACACTGCATTAATAAGTGCAGTTACTGACCTTTTCTGGTCTAATTTCCTCTCATTTTTATGTTTCACTTGAATATAAGTAGGGGTTTCATAACAATGTATTTTTTTTTATTTCTTGCAGAGAATTGAGTTTTGTAGACATTACCTAACTCTTGATTTGTCACACTGGGATCAATAATGTTTCGCTGCTCTTAAACACACACGTTCACTGGGGAAACATAATGTTTTTTTTATAAGTGCAGTAAAGTTAACGTGTTGTTGAAACAAAAACTCCTCTGACAGTCCTGCAATAAGTATACACTGAATCTAGAAAATCATCTCCAGCAGTACAAAAAGCTGGATGTGCAATCTATCCACTATTGCACCCTTTAAATGTATCAAATTAGATTGTACTGTCCCTTTCCAATGAGCTGGCAAATTGCCATGTCTCATGCCATAGCCATAATACACACTGGACAGGATATAAAGGTCCCTTTTTGTTGTCTAGTTAACGGAACTGTCACTGGGAGGACTACTTTAAATTAAAGCGTCTGTTATATACCTTTAAAGCACACCTCCAGTGATCAAAGAAAAAGCTTATAGATATGTACCAAAGTCTGTAAATCTAAATTTCTAATCTAGCGTTAAAACAGGTGCTCTGTGCATTTATTTCAGTATGGAGCATACTATGAGAAAACCTAGTTTAAAACTACCTTTTATTATCCTTGAGTAAAATTTACAAAAGGAGCACCAGTTCATGATATTACTCCAATAAAAAAAAAAAGTCAACAATAAAGATTTCTAGTGACCATGCACCTAGATGTACCTAATAATCATGGCGCGATTTACCCAACAAACATTAGAGATACTCATAAAAGGTAGCATAAATAACTTACAATAGTTGGGCCCAAATCACATCTCATCTAATAGGTAATCTTAATGAGGAGCTCATAAGGTAAATGTCATAACTATCCCTTATTAGTCTTTGTGATACTCTGTCGTAAAGCGGAGCAATTGCCTCAAAGGGCTACCTTGCTTATTGGTGACTGTCCCTAGGAAATTCTCTAATGCCATAAGAGCCCAGTAACTATCCCTAACTGTAACTACTTTAGGGGCATAATAGGGCTTTTTAGGGACAGCCAATGATTAGCAAGGCTATCCTTTTTGGGTTGACGGCTCTGCTTTAGGGTAATAATAGGGACTAATCAGGGACATTTACTTTATCCTACTCTTTTGTTTTCCCATTGGGGATTTCTAGACAAAAATACTAAAAATATCCAGTGGACATCAGTGCGCTATAAGCAGACAGCAGTCTATTCACCCTCCGATTACCTATTAGATATCAGAAGACACTTCTAAAATGGTTTGTGATTTAGGCCCAAATGTCCTGGATTATTTATGCTCTTTTATGACAATCTCTGATGTATGTGTGAGGAGTTTACCTATATTTTGGTGGGTAGATTTTCCAACTAATATGTGAATATTTGGTAAATATAGGTGTTTGGTCACTAAGAGTTTCTATTGTTGCTTTTTATCTATTAGAATATCATCACAACTTGGTGATAGTTTTTGAGGGGTTGTTTTACATTTGATATTTTAATCAAGGATAATAAGGGTTAACTTTTAACTAGAGTCTTTTTGAAGCAGTAAATAAGGATATGTTCACACGACATAATTTTGAAGTGTAAAATATGCGTGTTTTTTTTTTACGTGTATTTTTTGAAAGGTGTTGAATGTATTTTGAGGCGTTTACGGAATGAAAATATGTCCCACCACTATTGGGATTTCATTCATGTGAACGCCTAAATTTATGCAAGTGAAATTGTCCGTAAATTTAGTGGGGAGAAAAGTATTTAGTCAGCCATAAATTGTGCAAGTTCTCCCACTTACAAAGATGAGAGAGGCCTGTAATTGACATCATAGGTAGACCTCAACTATGAGAGACAAAATGAGAAAACAAATCCAGAAAATCACATGGTCTGATTTGGAAATAATTTAATTGAAAATTATGGTGGAAAAGAAGTATTTGGTCACCTACAAACCAGCAACATTTCTGTCTCATAGACTTGTAACAACTTCTTTAAGAGGCTCCTCTGTCCTCTACTAATTACCTGTAGTAATGGCACTTGTTTGAACTTATCAGTATAAAAGACACCTGTCCACAACCTCAAACATTCACGCTCCAAACTCTACTATGGTGAAGACCAAAGAGGTGTCGAAGGAAACAAAATTTTTAGCCCTACACCAGGATGGGAAGACTGAATCTGCAATAGGCAAGCAGCTTGATGTGAAGAAATCAACTGTGGGAGCAATAAGAAGAAAATGGAAGACATAAAAGACCATTGATGATCTCCCTCCATCTGGGGCTCCACGCAAGACCTCACCCTGTGGGGTCAAAATGATCACAAAAATGGTGAGCAAAAATCCCAGACCCACATGGAGGGACCTAGTGAATGACCTGCAGAAAACTGGGACCAATGCAACAAAGGCTACCATCAGTAATACACTACGCCGTCAGGGACTCAGATCCTGCAGTGCCAGACGTGTCCCCCCGCTTAAGCCAGTAGATGTCTGGGCCCGTCTGAAGTTTGCTAGAGAGTATTTGGATAATCCAGAAGAGTACTGTGAGAATGTCATATGGTCAAATGAAACCAAGGTAGAACTGTTTGGTAGAAACACAACTTGTTGTGTTTGAAGCAGAGAGAATGCTGAGTTGCATCCAAAGAACACCATACCTTCTGTGAAGCATGGGGGTGGCAACATCATGCTTTGGGGCTGCTTCTCTGCAAAGGGACCAGGACCACTGATCCGTGTACATGAAAGAAGGAATGGGGCCATGTATCGTGAGATTTTGAGTGCAAACCTCCTTCCATCAGCAAGGGCATTGAAGATGAAACATGGCTGGGTGTTTCAGTATGACAGTGATCCCATGCACACCGCAAGGGCAACAAAGGAGTGGCTTCGTAAGAAGCATTACATGGTCCTGGTGTGGCCTAGCCAGTCTCCAGATCTCAACCCCATAGAAAACCTTTGGATGGAGTTGAAAAACCGTGTTGTCCAGTGACAGTCCCAAAACATCACTGCTTTAGAGGAGATCTGCAAGGAGGAATGGGCCAACATACCAGCAACAGTATGTGCCAACCTTGTGAAGACTTACAGAAAACGTTTGACCTATGTCATTGCCAACAAAGGATATATAACAAAGTATTGAGATGAACTTTTGTTATTGACCAAATACTTATTTTCCACCTTAATTTGCAAATAAATTCTTTCCAAATCAGACAATGTGATTTTCTGAATTTGTTTTCTCATTTTGTCTCTCATAGTTAAGGTCTATCTATATGTCAATTGCAGGCCTCTCATCTTTTTAAGTGGGAGAACTTGCACAATTGACGGCATATTTTAGCCGAAATACACCTCAGAATAAGAGTAAAATTACGTTGTGTGAACATACCCTAAATGTTAACACCCTGACGACTCATCATATAGTATAATGTAACTTGAGAGAAGACTTGAAACACTGCAGTCCTTTCTGCTAGTATTAGTTACAATACTTAAAGGGAACCTGTCACATAGGTTATGCCCCCCTTGCTGAGGGCAGCACAAGCTAGTGACAGACCTGCTATTTACATCAGTGTGCTCCTTATTCTGTAAGGTACTGTAGTTTCAGAGTATTTACTGCTCAAATCTGGCAGTTTGCAGGCAGAAAAGAGTCCAGCTTATTCATGAGCAGGTTTTAGCGCCGCCCACCCAAATGCTAGCCCCACCCTCCTGACAGTTATTCACATGTTCCTACCTATTCAAAGTAATAGGTCAATCAGTTGTGAGGTGGATGGGGCTTGCCTCAGGTGGGCAGGGCATTAATTAAATGGACTCTTTTCTGGCTGAAAACTGCAAGATTTGAGCATTAAATACTATAAAACAGGGGTCTGCAACATCGCCTCTCCAGCTGTTGGAAAACTACAACTCCCAACATGCATTTACATAATCTATATTAGTGGGCATGAAGGGAGATATAGTTTCCCAGCAGCTCGAGAGCCGACGTTGCAGACCCCTGCTCTACAACTACAGCATCTTACAGAATAAGGGACACAGCGCAGGAAACAGCATGTCTGTCACTAGCTTGTGGTGTCCTCAGCAAGGAGGGCATAATCTATGTGAGATGTTCTCTTTAAATAGTTCCCTACCACAGCAGCAGAAATGAAGCTAAAATAACTTAAAGGGGTGGTCCATAACGGTCATGTGTAACCATCACTACTGACACCCGTGTTTGGCTGCAGTGATCATGTTCTGTATAGCTTTTCATAATTCCAAGGAAATAAGAGAGACCTCTTGGGATCACTGAAGGAGTAACTTTTTTTTTAGTTTATAACATTTCCTTTAACTTGTATTTGTTTTCAACTTTTGGACAACTTTTTTAAATATACCGACCAGGCAATTACAAGTCATTTATGTATCTGTAGCGTGAACTTGCTAGCTAATAAAGTGATAACAGCAGCTCTGACATGAATACAAGTCACTGAGCAATAGGCTTGTGACAAGAGTGTACTTACAAAGGACAAGAGTTAGGAGAGTGACCAGGTTTGTAGAAACAGTGACCATGTTCAGGCAGCAGCTTCACTATATCTGCAACATGGCAGAAAAGAACGAAGACTACTAAGGGCCTGCTCTAATCACAATTCTTGTTTTTCTTTAGCTTATGAGCCAGGATCTGGTCATGTAGTACACATAAAATGAATGTTGTGACTGATACCTAACAATGACGTTCATCACCCATAGACTAACACGGGATCCATTTAACAGGTACAATGTGTATCCATTACACAGATGTCATTATAGGGTAGGGGTGATGGATGGCACTATCGGGCATCCTTTCAAAGCATCCGTCACCCATATTCTATATTGATATCCGATTACTGGATACTTTTTGAAAACCTCATGATGTGTACTTCAAACAAATGCCGGTGAATGCTCCATAATGTGGCCTCTATCACCTACAGGCAGTGTCAGACTGAAGTTGTGAGCCAGTCCAACCCTGTCCATAGGTGATGACTTCTCAAAAAATTAAAGTATATGACTTGCATATCACATAGATAAAAGTAAATGATTTAATGCCATATGCATGCCACATCCAATAGAAGGATAAACTATGGAATTATCAACCAAAAAAATCCAGTTGCATCTTCTCTGGCTTTTTTGAGTCTGGATTCTTTGAGGCATGGACTTCATTAGTGATAAACAAGGTGGTTCCAACTTTCTCAAACAGCGGTTGACAAATCCGCTTTACAGGATGTACTCTTCTCATTGATAAAAAAATTTAAAACTGAACTCCTCTTTCCACCGTCCCACTCCATCCCTCCACCTGATCTCTCTATTACAGTTAACAGGCACAAACTCTCACCGGTCCCGCAAGTCTGCTACCTTGGGATAACCCTGGACTCCGCTTTGTCCTTCAAACCGCACATCCAAACCTTCACCTCTGCCTGCCGCCTCCACCTGAAAAATGCTTCACAAATCCACTCATTCCTCAACCCTAACACTGCAAAAATGTTGGTCCATGCCCTCGTCATCTCCCGCCTAGACTACTGCAACATCCTTCTCTGTGGCCTCCCGTCTAGCACTCTTGCTCCCCTTCAATCCATCCTCAACTCTGCTGCCCGTCTTATCCACCTCTCTCCTTGCTACTCCCTTGCCTATCCCCTCTGCCAATCCCTTCACTGGCTACCCATTGCCCAGCGAATTCACTTCAAGTTGCTAACCATGACCTACAAGGCTCTCCATAACCTCTCCCCTCCATACATCTCTGCCTTAATCAACAGATACTCCCCCTCACGTCCTCACAGGACCTTCTCCTCTGCTCTGCCCTTATCAGCTCCTCACACAACCGTCTCCAAGACTTCTCCCGTGCTTCCCCCACACTCTGGAACTCACTTCCCCAACACATCAGACTCTCTTCCACTTTCACCAGCTTCAAAAGCAACCTGAAAACCTGTCTTTTCAGGTTAGCCTTTAAACTATAGTACCCCTTCTGTCACTACACCCTCCACACACATGTCTGCCCCCACCTTCTGTCTTTCCCCCTTCCTTGTAGATTGTAAGCCTTCGCGGGCAGGGTTCTCTTTCCCTCTGTGCCAGTTGATTGTCACAGACTGTCAGCATTGAACTTGTTTGACTTGCGTTATGTTTGTTACCCTCTTTAATGTACAGCGCCCTGGACTCAATGGCGCTCTAAAATAAATAATAATAATAATACCATAAATTTTCAATGACCTTGTCATCTGCACTGTTTACTCTCCATGTCATTGACTTGGTATGTCTTTATTGAAGATCAAGGAATGTTAAAGCATTTCTTCAGCAACCTATCTTCTAAAAAGTGACTATGGCGTTACCAATCATTTTTTTCAATGGAGAGAATGGAGAAGTGTTCAGAAATTCTGTGACTGTGTATTTTGTCTGTTATGATCATTGTTGCCATCTTCCTTGGTCCTTTACTTGCCATGCAACCCCATACATAAGAGGGAAATTTGATTTTTCTTTTTTTCAGACAGCTATCTTTAAGTGTCTCATTTGACTGTCCGATGACAACAGTTCTAGTGTCATCTCTTTGACCAATGGAGATTGGTGATTCATTACGTAATCACTCCATAAGTGCTTCTCTTGTTTTCCTCCTTTTAGCTGTTAGTGTTGGTTTTTGTTTGCCTTTTCCACATGTAAATCCCATTTTAGACATTGACCCAGATGTATGAAAGTTGCTGCGTCAGTTTTCTGATGTAGGTTATGACAGAAATAATGGCGTGCCCCATGTCTGACATATTCCTAAAGCATTTGCACCAGAAAGAGTGAGTCCAACCGACAAGACCAACGTTTTTGTCTGTGCCACTTTTCAAGGGGCATTTCTATGCCAATTTGTACAATTTTACTCATTTATGTAACTCTCATGCCAAAAAGTGTTGCAGTTCATTTGTCATTTTCAAAAGGCTAAGACAAGGCGAGGCTAAAACAAAATTAGTCACAGTGTAAGACACTTTTTTGGTGCAGGGGCAGTTTGTCTTCCGATGTGACACATATATGAAGTGCTATTAGACACTTTCAAACATAACATAATTCAACTTTCGTACAGCACTACCTAAGACACTTTCTACAGTGACACTTTTCATACATCTGGCCCATTGACTCCCGTTTCCACAAATTTGTTTTTAATTAAAAGGGGATATTGCCAGGGCCAACTTTTCCATTGGGCATATTAGGCAGTTGCCCGGTGGGCCCCACAAACACAGGAGGCCCAGGTAGTGAATGCATGGACATATACTCTGGATCCCTGGTTAAGAGCTGATTCTTTGGGTGTTTGTGTGTTTTTAAGACTTACAAACACTAAAACTGCATGGTGGAGCAGGGATCAATTGTTTCCCTGCACTGCCAGTTAGCCTTATAGGCTACCTACATAGGCGAGGTGTCCCAACGTAGGTGGTGTGATGAGTGGTGGTTAGAGGCACGGCCAGGTGTGACGCTAATTGTCTGGGCAGGGCCCACTGCATTACTATGCCCTGGAGCCCATAGTGTTGTTAAGACAGATCTGGATATTGCTTTTGTGTTTTTTTGTTTTTTGTTTTTTTTTTATAGATCTTAACTTTCCATTAAACCAAAATGTCAAATTTTACACACAGCTAATTGGGAACAACCAACATCTCTAGCTACACCCTTGACTTGTGTCTTGAAGGACATGCAATTCTTTTCAAGATGGAGCTGAGCTGCGCTTTTGAAACACGCAGCAGCGATCTCCCGTCTGAACGCCGCTCCGTGTTCGGCATAGACAGCAGTGATAATCTCACTGCTAATTGTTTAGACCGTCTTGGGGGCTGACAGTGCGGATCCCAAGATGGATCCTAAAAAGTGCTTGAAACACGGAGTGTATACTCCGTGTGAACAAGCCCTAAAGGTCCTTTCACCTATAAAGATAAATTGGTAAAACATAGTGGCAAAGAGGTATGCTTCAATAACATGCATTGAGATGTCACAATAAACATTTTGTTTTTCAGACTGGGCGTATGTTCACACGGTGTAATTTCAGCACGCATTTCGCCGCGTATTTGCGCTCTAATACGGGTGAGATGCGCGCCGAAATTACGCTAATCCATAGTTCTCATAGAGAACTATGGATTATGCCTCCTCTACCCGCTCGTACAATACGATCGTATTGTACACGCGGAGAGATAAGTGACATGTCAATTATTCACGGCGAATACATATTAGCGCGAGCTTCTGAAACACACGATGTACTGTACGTGCCGCAGTACATCATGTGAACATACACTGACAAGGATTTGGTACTGATATATTAAAAATAACTTGTCTGTTTCTAAGTAATAGTACAGAGTTAGCGCTAGTAACCATGTCTAGTCATAGACCCAAATCTGTCTATACATGACTAAGCCTCTCTTGTTTTCTCTGCCCTGATTTGTGTTACCAAGACAAATCTACAGTAGCTTGCAGTGAGCCATGTTTATAAAGGCCAGCATCACAAACTCCTCTCTGTGACCATTATAACTTTGGAGAGCTGAATGTTTATTATGTTTCATATATAAAGGTCAGCCAGTACTCAGCTGCATTCCTATAAGGTTACAATATAGTTTTGAGGGAGGTAGCTTTCAGAACTTTTGGCTTGTACAATTGTGATGGAGCGGTGTGTGTATCCTGAAAATAGTATCAGTGGTAATATAATGATCAGATTGTGTGATACCTTAATTTTTCAGACAAAAGCAGTTTCTTACAATCGGTTCTTTAAGGCTAGGGCCACACAGCATAGGACAAAAAAACTTGTTCAAAACCAAAACCTAAAAACTTCTTCGAACATCAGTTGTTTTGTCCAAAGCAGCTGTGTTTCTGACAAGTTTTTTGGGTGGTTGTCAGTTTTTGGGCATGTTTTTTGGACTGTTTTCGGGAAGTTTTTAATGTATGCAAAATTCATATACCTTTTTAAGCACCTGGGCAGTTTTTCAGCAAAACTGTCAAAAAAAAAAAAAAAAAAAGTCCGCTGCTTTACATAGACTTCAATAGTAAATTTTCTGCCGTTTTTTTGCAACATGTTACAAAAAATGACCAGCAGAAAAAAACGTTCTGTGGAGACTATCGAACATTTTTGCTATTAAAGTGTATGGGATCTGTTTTCAGTAATTTTTTCAGCAGTTTTAGAAAATGAGACGCTGAAAAAAAAATGACTGAAAATGTGTGCAGTGGAGATATAGCCTAAGTGTGCAGGATTTTGAGGTGTTTGAATGCGCTTAACCACTTTTTCAAAATATTAAAATATTCCGGGTATTTTGGTGTCTTTTATTCATTGTGTTTTATATGCATGTTTATTATATACTATTATACTGTTTGTTTTTAATATTTTGTATATTTATTGTATATATTTAGTTTGCCTTTTTGGAAATGTGTCTAATCATTTAGTGAGTACGTGTGTTCTCTCCTTTCTGTGTGTGTGTCTCTCTCTCTCTCTCGTTTACTTGCTATCTATATACATACATAATGTAGATTTACGAAATCTTAGTCTCCATTTGATAATTCATTGCGGTTCCACTTCTCAGAGAGAACTCCTTGAAATCCATCAGTTTTTCAGAGAAGCACCACTCAAGTTCCTTTGCTGACACTGTCTTTTTTTCCTCTTTTTTTTTTTCTTCCTCTCCCCCCTTCCTTCACTTCTTCAGCTCATCCCCTTTATCGACAAGCTCATCAGTGCCAGAGCTCTTCAGTATTCCACTCCTGTCCTTTGTGAAGTGATTTTGCCCAGACACGTCTGGCTCAGGGTGAAGTGCCCTCCCCTGAGAGCACACTCTGCAGCCCCAGGTCGCCAGCACCATGAATACATTATTATCCCAATTTCCATCCTGTTGCCACGGCAGCACTTTTGGAGCTGCTGGGTTATTAAGTCGTACATCACTAATACCCTGATATGAGCAGAAGTTGGATTTAATATCGGCCTTTGATCAGATTACTTCCCAACAGTCAGCTATCATTAGAAAATTCCTTTGCTTGTTATGCTCTCAAAGCTCTGGCCTTGTGCGTTAGGAAAAATGTGGCAAACCAGAAACGGAGGGATTCTTAGGCCAGAGCCGTCCCCGGCACAGGCTAATCTATGACTCTGACCTTCCCGGAGATTTGTACACGGTAGCGTCTGGGTGTACATATTTACAACGCACATACTGTTTGTGTTATGTCCGTCTCCTCGGCTGAGTGATACTTTGAGAGTCGCTTGCTTTTTTTTTCCTCTCTACCAAGTCCTCTGGTAATGTATAAAACATGGTGCTTCAGGTAGAGATGAAGGGTAAACTGATGTCCCCCTAAATGGCCAGCCTGTGTATGCACCTAACACTTCACTGAGCAATCTGTCAACATGTCAGCAACACATGTTTTATAAAAAGCCTCCAGTGGGAGCAAAAGCTCCTGCCAGGACTTAGGAAATGCTTTGAATTCAGCAGAATTCTATTGCTCGAGTCCCCCGAGGTTCCTTTTACAATGCCTACATTTCAGAAATTTGAACTCGGGACCCTTAGGGGGTTCTCTCCGAATGCCTGAAAATGTAGAGTTATATTGTTGCGTGTCCCCAAGCGGTCTTTACTAATACCTGAATTCGGAGAAGCTGGAAATTACAGAGCTCCCCAGGGGGAGCTTTATCCACACCAGGAAGAAGAGAATAACACGGCAGGGCTTTTGCTTCATGCATTGCTGAAATAAAAGAATTTGCTAGACTTGTGTTGAAGTGTTTTTTTTTTTTTTTTTTTTCTTCCCCTCTCTCTCTGGCCACTCCTTCAGCTTAGCCAAGTCCTTACAGACAAAGTCAGAGTATAGAAGCAGCTGGGCTTTTTTAATGAAATTTTCGATGTGGCTTTTGAAACAGTCAGAAGTCTGATGCCCACGTGAATATCGTTCTCTTTTGAAGGATGGAAGAATTATCTAGTTTCATTTCATAGGATGCTGGATATTTCATATCTGCTCCACAACCTTTCTATTATCCCTCACTTCATCAATATCCTTTTGGTTGTTTATGAATATTAGTTCTTTCTTTTGCTGCCTTTTCCGTGTTTCTAGCAAAATGACTTTTGATCATCCCGGCCTTCATGTGTCTCTTGTAATGGAGTCTGTACTTTTTAGCTGTACGTGGATGCGCTTTAACTTTGTGTTTTAGAAGCTTCTTTCAGGCTCATTATGAAAATGAAAATCTGACCTTGCATCAATAAGTACAGAGCTTTCATGCTCACTTATTAACAAGGTGCATAAGAAATAAAACCTCAGAAATTTCAAGAAGCAGAGGTCATTTTATGCTATATTTTCCGGTTTGAAGAGGATAATTATGCAAATTGTAATGCACTGTGTGTCCTCGGTAAAAACAAAGCCTTTGAAATAAAAATACAAAAAAACCCCCCACTTTTATGGGTTTCTACTTATGAAATGAAAGCTTGAACAAAGTTGTGACACAAAGCACGAAGAGACACATATATCCCCATCTTATTAAAGGAGCTTATTTTCGTATTGACTTTTCTGATGATTTCTAGTGATGTCCTTTGACTCTGTCACCTGACCCCATCGGGGGAGTTGTGGGTCTGTAGGCTCATGTTTGCTTTCTTCTCTCAGGAGACCAAACTGGGACTCCAGCCTCTTTCATTTATAGACAAAGACGAGGGAGAGTTTTCTGACAAAAGAAACAGTCTACTCTAAAACTGTTCCAGCTGTTCCAGCTCTTAAATTAAACAAAAACCTACACGGTTAGGTTTTTTTTTCATGTTTATGACGGAAACTTCTACTAAGTAACAACAGACTAAGTGGGGAAGTACATCAATGTTATGTGCTTTGGATGTTTTTACGCAGCCTTTCCTCTGCTCCATCCGTGCATTGATTGTGTCTATCATTCTATTTATCCGCACAGTCAGGTAGTTTACTGCTGTAAAGATTATTTAAGGTGGCGGATAAAACGAGTATGTCATCAAGTGCAGATTGATAGCCCTACTTTCACGTACTTCATGTGTATCTTTATAACTATAGACTGCACTTCTACAAGTTCATTTTATTGAGATGATATAAATAAGTCTTAATAGAAGTTTGGCTCTGGAATGAGACCTATTTTACACGTTTTACCACATCAAAGTCTGGAAAATACATGTGGCATTCATGGGGAGAACTGCACTTTTTATGGCATTTGGTAAAGTCTATGGGACTCCCCAGTGATTCCCTTCAGTACGCTTAAACTTCAAATGTTACAATGAATTTTTAAGCATTTTCATTTTGGTACATTTTCATAATGTATATTAGTAGAGAAATGTAGAAGAACATTCTATACATAGTGTAGCAAATTGCAGATTATTTCTGAGATGAGGATATTTTTCAACAATAAGGGCTTGTTCACACTGCGTTTTTGGATCCGTGTTGGATCTGAAAATCGCATCCAAAAACGCAGCAGCTATCGAATCCAAAACGGAGCCAACACATATCCAACATGCAGCTGCGTGTTTGGATTTGTGTTTTTATGCAGCAGGATCGCACCCTATAGTTTTAAATAGGGCTCCTGCTGCGTCTTTCGGACCAAGAATTGACATGTCAATTCTTGGAACGGACCCGAAAGACGCAATTAGACATGCATCGGTGATCACTTGTCTGAATGCCAATGCGTATTTTACATTGCGAGCAGTGTAAAATCACACTGCACATTGTTAGATACGCATCTAAGAACACGGACCCAAAACGCTGTGTGAACATACCCTAAGGGGTTTTCAGGTTTAGAAAACTCATTTTCATGTACTCTGATATAAACACTCATAAAGTGGGGTCCTGTATTCACGATCCTCATCTCTTGTCCAGAATTAAGAGCCAGTAGGGCTTGTCCCCATGGCACCGCTTATTTGTCGGTTTTTCAGACGGTTTGCGGTTTTAGGGGATGTTCGCACGGCTTAATTGCGGGGCGTACAGTACGGCCTCAATTATGCCGGGTGTTCGGGAGTAGCGCTGATCGGCGCTTACTCCCGCGACGCGGGGGGGGGAGGCGGTGGCCA
Organism: Phyllomedusa bahiana; assembly: GCA_025379985.1. Classification (NCBI taxonomy): domain Eukaryota; kingdom Metazoa; phylum Chordata; class Amphibia; order Anura; family Hylidae; genus Phyllomedusa; species Phyllomedusa bahiana. Next base: position 109,345 of record JAODAL010001288.1, on the reverse strand, counting down.
GCCGGCCCTATAGACAAGCATTACTCGCGCCGCGCCGCGAATAAGTGACATGTCACTTATTTCCCCGTGCGTACAATACGATTGTATTGTACGAGCGGGGAGAGGAGGCGTAATCCATAGTTCTCTATGAATATTCTGGATTACCGTAATTATGGGTTGCATTTCGCTCGTATTAGAGCGCAGTACGGCACGAAATACGCGGCGAAATGCGCCCCAAAATAAGCCGTTTGAACATAGCCTTACAAACCGTCTGAAAACAGACAAGCAACGCTCCCCCATAGACTTCATTGGAAAGCCCGTGCAGCAGCCCCACTGCACAGATTTTCTGCTGGATGGTTTTTTTACACCGCTGGTGTTCCGAAAAACATAGAACATGTTCATTCTTCTGCCCTGTTTTCGGGCAGAACATGAACATGTGGGTGCAAAGAGGGAGAGTTTGCATATTTTTTTTTTTTTTTATATTTGAAGTCTATGACTGAAGTTTGCAAACAGATATGTAAATATTTGCATAGTTTAATGCATGCAATTTTTTTTAGCGTGATTTTATTGGTCAAATATAAAAAATGTTTAAAAACGTATACGTTTTCTTTGACTACATTTACATCCATTTATGTACTAACGTATGCCATGTTTACGTGTTAAAGAATGGTGACGTTTACATAGAAATGCATACATTTGTGCAGGTTTATCATGTTCTAAGTTTCTACTCCAAAACATATCCAAGTGTAACATTGAAAAAACGCTGTGTGAACGATTCCTTACAGTGTCTCTGTACTGTCCTGCATTACACAGGCAGCTTATTGATTTGAATGGGCCCTGTGCAATGTTTGATGACTCCTGCGGTGGGACTACAGGGAGGCCACATGTATGAAAACTGTTTAGGTCTAAAACTCAATCTTTTGCCCATAGTAACCTATGGGCAAAAAAGTGAGTTTTAGACCTAAACCGGTTCATACATGTGGCCCTAATTGTTAGATTTCCACACAAGTGCCCGGGACTCAGTGGGCTGACACTTTATCCTAACAAACCCCTTTAATAAATCTTGTAAAATTTTCCCTTATATTTGGTAAAGATATAACTCTAAAATGATATCTGATTTGGATATAGCATTGGATATGTCTGAAAATAGTACCAATAAAACAACACTTCAGCTCGTTAAAAAAAAGCACCCTTATTCAGGTCCATAGGTGAAAAGAGAAAAAAAGTTATTGGTCTCAGAAATTGGCGTTGCAGCACGAATTTAGAAGATAGAGAATGTTTTTTTTTTTTTAAGTGCTAGAACATTACGAAAACCCTACATATTTGGTAACACGAGAATCGTATTAACCTGTAGAATACAGAAAACACATCATTTATACCAAAGAGTGAACTCCATAAAAACAAACAAAATCCCTTCAAATATAGCACAAGTATGTGTTTTTCACATTTTACCAAACGACGAGCCAAAAACTTATGACCATGTGGTAAGAAGGTGTTAAAGGGAGTCGGATTGACCTCTCGCTATGTAGAAAAAAAGGACAGGAGCGTAAGCATACCACCAGTGATAGTGATGCAGGTTGCATGACTTAGAGAACCTGCTTTTTATGTCTCTAGCACAGTTGCCCAGGAGGCGAACCCATCGTGTACAAGAACTATAGTTGCTGTTATTGAATACTTTCCCAGCTGTGAGTGGTCTCCTAATCACTACTCGGAGATGACAAAAGTGGCAATCTAATAAATACATTGACTACTGGATGGTACCACATTGGAAGCAGATGATGTCCCTCCATATTCTGACACTGACCAATGAAAGCTAATCGTGCCAGACTATGTAGGGACACATCCTTTAGGCGGTTGGGATGGTAAGGCCCCATTGTCATATTTATTCATAAATGTTCAAGAGGAGTAACCGAGGAACAGCATGACACAGAGTTCTATAATATTATGTTATATTTTACAGGGAATACAACTATTTATTAAAACAAAGGATGGGAGAGGTGACTGGTCTTCTCTGAGCATAGTGAACTGATATCGAAGCAGTGTGAAGCTTAAAATCTCTAAGGAAAAAAGTTTCTGGAAGATTACCATGAACGTGATGTAATAGGAGAAGCATTCATGAATTTTTATATTTTTATTACAATAAAACGACACATAGACATAGGATAAAAATTGGTGAAATAGTGTTGATTTGTATCTCTGCTTGTGATCTTCCACTCAGCCATCAGCTCACTATTAGGCTATGTTCACACGGTGTAATTGCGGGGACGTGTTTCGCCCGCAATTATGCCGTGTGCTCGGGGGTGGGGTGGGGAGGCCGGCAGCTCGCCGGCCCCATAGACATTCATTATTCTCGGCACGTATACGCCGTGAATAATTGATATCTCACTTCTTCTACGCCGAGCTGTGTTCTCTATGAGAACTGTGGATTACCGTAATGACTGGGACGCATTTCGCCCTTATTTGAGCGCAGTACGGCGTGAATTACGGGCTGAAATACGTTTTTTGCAGCAGAGCTATGGATACTCAATAGGGCACATTTAATAAGTTGCAACAAAATTCTGGCACAATTTGGACCAAAAATAATGGTGTCCATGCTTTGCACCACTATTAAGTGTTGTAAACTTTTATCGGCTGACAAAAAGACGTGATCTCTGGAAAAGACATGTGGCTTTGTGGAAAGGGGGCTGCAAGGCAACACCATGTACCCAAAAAATGCCATCATTTTGCTGCACTTTGTGGCATAAAGTAAGCCAACTAATAATAGGTGCAATTTTAGACTTGACAGTCTAAACATGCATCTGATTTATAGACAGTGGCACACTGTCTAGTCTATCTTTACATTGTCTAAGGGCATGTCCCCACGGCATGGATTTTCAGCTGGTTTTACAGACTGTTTTCAGTTTTGAAAGCCATCTGTAAACTGGCTGGCAACCTTTTAAATGGATAGTTTTTTTACAATGCCGGCGGTCAGAAAAATCATAGAACATGTTCATTCTTCCGCCTGGTTTGCGGTTGGAACATGTCGGTGCGAAGGGGGATGACTTGAACCCACAAACCGCAGACAAAAGCCGTCCTCATGTGCGACAAAAACAGGAGCTGTTTACATTGTACAGCACAAATACCAGTCATATTTGTTCTAAGAGTTGCAGTACTGATAAATCTGCGCCTGTTGTGCAGAAAAGATAGCCTTTGAATATGAGAGCAGGTGAATGCTAAGTGAATGACACAGACATATCAACTCAACTGCTTTTACTGAGAGTCACCCATTTTAGCTACCCTCACTCACTCATTAAAAATGGTCTTCACCTGGCCCTAGGTGTCTGGATTATTTTTTTATTGTTTTTTTCCCCTCTAAAATCCCAGCAGTAGCGCTACTGCATTGACGGCAGCAGGCAGCTTTGCAGTGCAGAGATCCAATTCTGGTAAGCTATGTTTCACCACTAATTTCATGGCACTGGCACCATTTCCTTTCTTCTGTTTTTGGCACTAGCATGAGAAGGAGGAAGGTCTTGAAGCCAGTCATCGCTTTGTGATTCTTAGTGAGGAGCCCATTCATCGTTTATCCTACTAAATGGATGAGTCAAACAGAGTATAAGCGCTGCTTTCTCCTCCACATTGTCACCACATTCCCACTGTCATTTTTAACAGGTCCTTTTTTTAAATTATTGTGCTTGCTGTGGTGACAGGATATCTTTCTATTTCAAGTTTTTGTTTTCCCACGTTGCTTTTTATGTGATATATAGCTATTAATATATTTTCTTTTGCTGGATAATTAGCCACAAAAAGGTTTTTGGTATGTTTAGGTGTATAGAAATATGTATGGTTGGCAGTTAATCTCTCCCAACAAAGAAGATAGTCACCTTTTTGTACATGACACATAGTTTATCAAGATTATTTGTGATTGGTCATGACAGTGCCATTCTAACTATTGATTATTGACCCTGAACTAGGAGGGAGTCTAAGGGTCTGTCCACACGACAAACATTTCAAGTCGGAATCCATGCGACTTGAAATACTCATCTAAAACAGAGTGTAAAATCATCCACATTAACCTCAGTAGAAATTACGTGTTGTAGTCCATACAACGTGTATTTTTGAAGGTCGGTTTTTAAGAGTAAAAAAAAACTTTAGAACATGTTAAATCTTCTGCCACATTCCACATCAGAAGACGCAATCAAAACATCTGTCTGATCCGTGTCCAATAGCTATGAAGAAGATTTTCCAAGAAAAAGAGAAACTGCATCATCTAGTTCATTGATGGCAGTCTTTCAGACAAGAAAATTGCCAAACTGTATCATGTGAGGCCATGACATCTGGAAGAATACAATGTGTCTGTCCATCTATTCCAAAGCCAAGAGGTGGACGTCCAGGCGAAATATGAAAGTCAACAAGTCAGCTCATTAACAAGTCTATCCGTTCTGGCGTGACATACACAACAGTGGAGGTGGCTCGTACGCTTCGGAAGAGTGAGATCACAGACGTCCATGCAACATGCATTACATAAGTCTGGAATGATGGCTCGAGAAAAGGTCAAGGAGCCTCGATTTCAATCTCGTCAAAGTATTGAGTTTGCAAAAAAGTATGAAAAGTGGACAGTAGAAGATTGGAAACAGGTCATTTGGAGCGATGACATGAAAGTCAATTGACCGGGCTCTGACGGGTGAAAATGGGCCTCGAAAAAATCAAGAGAAAAGGGGGCTAATGGATCGAGAAATTGAAGGAACTGTCAAGTTTGGTGGAGGAAACCTGAGGATATGGGGATGTATCACAGCCAAAGCGGTTGGATACTTGACCAGGATCGATGGTGATCGCAATGTTGAGCTATATGTGAGTGTCCTACAAGATGAGTTACTTCATACACTCGAGTACTACGAGTAGGAAAAGGACAACACAGTGTTCCAGCAGGACAATGACTCGAAGAATACAACGAGTTTGGCGAAGAAAAGATTCAATGATAATGAAGTAGAGTTGCTGGATTGGCCGCCACAGTCCTCATACCTCATCACAATCACACACTTTGGATAGAGTTGAAGAAAAAGGAGTCGAGCAATAGGCACCAACATTGGGAACATGTAAAAGTGACCTGGGATCAGATTTCAGTTGAGACCTGCTTGAACCTGATCGAAAGCATATCCAGAAGGATTCAGAGAGTATTGAAAGCCAAAGGGGATTTACAAAATACTAAAAAATATTTTGATATTTAGGAGCAAAACAGTAACAATGCAGTTACAGGACAAGCGTTTGCATAACTAAGCATATGCAAATAGTTGCAAATCAAATTTATGTTTAGCGAAGATGATTGTCTAAAAAATTATTGTAGTCTCAAGTTTAAAGCTGTAGTGGATGGTGAGATATAGCGCCTGAAAGTACAAAAAGTTCAAAACATTGTTACTATATTGCTTGCTCAGTGTACATTCTACCAAAATAACTTGATGACTGTATCATAAGGTGATAAACAGCCGGATGTTACCATTTTACTACAGTAAAGTTATCACTTAAGCATGTGCCATGTATGAGGGAGTGGAAGTCAGAGTTTGGGAAATTGAGGAGTTGGAGTCTGAGCCTTGGCTTGCCGACTCACAGCCCTAGATCAAAGAGAGACACTTTTATGGTTCATTGTGTGCAATATTTTTTTTTTCCATGTGCATCAGTAAACCTCAATAGATTGTTTATAAATTAGCACAAATCGTCTGGATATAGACAATTCTATGGTCCAAATGTAAAAAATGATGAAATAATAATATATAAATTGTGGTTGTGGGAAACAAAAAATAAACCTGCATTAATAAACTTCCTACACAGCCCCTTTAAAAAAAACATCTGCAACGAATACATCTGTGACATATACAATCTCTTCACTTCAGCTCATAGTCTTTGAGGTTTGCTGAGGTATACAGCATAGCTTACATAATATATCCAACGTGTAATAGTCTGTGGTAGGGTTTAACCAATTGACAGCGCGGACTTCCATATATTGGACGTTATAGCAGACAATAATTTGGTCTAGTTTATAGAGGCTTATCTAGTTGATGGCTTATTGTAAAGGGAATGGTTCATATATTTAACAGTAATTTCTTAATGAAATGTGAGTATTTAAAGGAGAAACAATGTAGTTAGCTATTTTTTTTATTTTATAAAACTTCCCTGACGCCGCCATATTGGAGACAAAAACTTCCTTTGTATATTGTCTGTATGGAAGCTGCATTGAATGGGAGATAATTGACAGCGAAATGTCAATTATCTCCAGAAGATTATGAAGAACAGCCCCCTCCTCCAGAGACCAGGAAGGTACATACAAAGCGCTATCTATTCTATAGGGTTACTAGCCTACCAAATCTAAGCCTTCAGTAATACAGTTGGGTTGCTACTAACTCCCTTGTTATCTACATAGCAAAATGAGCTTCCAGAGACGGGAAGTGGCTGTTATAAGCCTAAAATATTTTAGGAAATACAGTATGTATGTGTGTGTATATGTATATGTGTATTCTGTGTGTGTGTATATATAATATGTGTGTGTATGTTATGTGTGTGTGTGTATGTGTGTGTGTATATATATATATATATATATATTATATAATTTTTTTTTTAAGATATGGATAGTCACATACAAACATTCTTTAAAATCCAGGAATGTAGTCAAGAAGTATGATTTCTGCATGAGTAAGATGTTTATTCAGCTATTACTGACGTCATTATAGACAATAAATGGTTCACTTAAATATCACACTTACCAGTTCTTAAGTGTTGTCTTTGTCTGCCATCAAATGTTTTCTATGCTTACAGCTAATAGAAAAGAGACCGTGCATTTCCTACCTTTCCATTACTGTGAAAGTTATATGGCCATTTCAGGTCTAACCATTCAGCTGCTTAAAATGACCACAAGCATCACAAAGCTTCCTGCCATAACTGAAACATACTGTGCTTAGGATGTTTTCACACAGCATTTATGTAGCATTTCAATAGTTCACATTATCTTGTCATGTTGGAATCTTTTAGGATACCTTCAGACAGGTTGTGTCCGCTGCAGGTTTTGTACAGTGGACCCGAAAAATAAAATTCACACCTATTGATTTTGTGGCAGGTTTATCAATGAGTAAAACTCACTGTAATTCCACAACAAAATTGGTGCAGTTTTGTGTGCAGATTCTATTTTCGGGTCCACTGCAGACTTTGTCTGAATTATACCCATAACATTTTTACCTCTAAAATCCCATCTGGGGTCAGAACCCGTAAAACATAAATCATTCTAAGGCGTCGCAAAAAGAAATGATGCCCACCCTCCATAAACTCTTAATTTCATTGAAATCTTTATGGTTTCACATGTGGAACATATCATATCAAGGTCAAATAGGTTATTTGTTAATCAACCCATAATAAAATAAGTGCTATTTAGGGCATTTTCTTGTGTCTGAGCATGGTCACTTTAGAGGATGCTGTCGTACTTTGGTTGACTAGTCTAACCCTATTCATATACCATATAATTCTGTGGCTCTTATCAGTCTCTGTTGTAATAAACAGCAGATTTTTTATACCTCTGTAGAATTCTTGAGATTTGAATCCCTTATGCACTGTATTTCTTGCTTAATACATTGTTGAGTCCAGGATCATTTATGCATATAGAATCCTTTTACCTTCATGTAATAATGTTCAGAATTTTCACACTGCAGTAGTATCTTGTTGTTTTTAACTAGTTTCACAAAACTGCGGCTCAAAAGGGATAATGTTCCTTATTATGGGACGGCACCTTGAAGGTGTGTGGAGACTTCTACACAAGTAATGAATTCTCCAATAAAATTATTATTTATTTTAGAGCGCCCTTAGTTCCAGGGCACTGTACATTTGAGGCGGGTACATAAATAACATTGGTCAAACAATTACAAAGTGACAATAAGTGACTAACACCTGGTACAGAGGGAGAGAGGGCCGTGCCCATGAGGGTGTCCAGTCTACATGGAAGGAGGGAAGAGACAGAAGGTGAGGGGCAGACATGTTTGTGGGGCGGAGTAGTGCAGCACTGTTAATGTTGGTCATAGGCAGTCCTGAAGAGAGAGGTTTTGCAGGTTACGTTTGAGGCTAGTGAGAGTAGGGGAGAGTCTGAGGTGTTGAGGCAGTGAGTTCCAAAGTGTGGGGGAAGCATGGGAGAAGTCTTGGAGATGGTTATGTGAAGAGCTAATAAGAGGAGAGCAGAGAAGAAGGTCCTGTGAGGAGCAGAGATTGCATGAGGGGATGTATCTAGAGATTAAGGCCGAAGGCAAGAAGGCTACAACTCCAGTGGCACCTATGAGAAAGTAGTCTTACTTAAAGTCTTATTTGACCCTCCAAAGAGCCATGAAACATGACGTGTTGGTATACTGGTTTACATTTACTACTAACTCTAATTTTGTAAAGTGTTGTAAAATATGTTGGTATACAAATTAAGATATTCTTAATCAGGCTTTGGATGCATGCGGTTTGCTGATACATCACCAGGTTGCTTGCATTTTTTGGTATTAAGCTTAAACATCTACTTTTTAAAAAATTTCAGAGATTGCCTCTTTATTAAATATTAAGTTTTTTACTTCAAATTACATAACTGTTTAACTGAGCTTAAGTACAAAATGTTCCTGTGTCTAGATATTGCCATACATACGATTTTTGTTTAGAACTTTCACCATCCAGTGGGTTCAGTACTGGTGAGAAAAGCTGCTTCTAGAGTTTTGATTCCTAATGACTGGCCTGTATAATAGCACATATCACTCTACTATCCATGTACTTATCACGTGTGACCACCACTGGACTCTTTAAGTGGACCTTCTAAGACGAAGTCAAATGAACACCAGGAAGCATGTATGTCCCTCAATGGCTTTGGGATGCAATATTTTCTATTTCAAATGGTCTTTATGGTACATTGTATGTTGCGTGTTATTTCAAGATTTAATGTCAGACATTGCTGATCTGCGACTCATGTGACTGGAAAATCCAACCACTTAGCATGAACATTTTACTTGTAAAACATCTGCATTAGTGAAGTACATGTACAAATTGGCGGCCTTGTAGCCCCTCTTGGTAGTACAGTGCGGTAAAACATATCCTGTACTGCTCTTTTCATGTGCCAGGATGAGCGACTCCTTTGGGCACCAGGGGAGCGAACCATTTTTTTCTAGTTCAGGACCCAAAGAAGCTCCTGTCTTCAGAATAGAAAGTGATTTCCAGTTTCCGGCAGCTATTTCTTACTGTAAAATTTAGGAACTTGCTTTAGCTGGATTGGTTATCTGCCTAATTTTCTTCGATCTTTACTTCTCATTACATTGGGGGGGGACATTTTAGGGCCTTTGGAACAATTTTCCAGTTTTCCATAAACTGGTGGTCTCCACATACACTGGTCATCAAAGAAACTATTAAATTTGTCTGTTTAGGACCCAGTGTACTGCAATATCTAGGCGCAGGGGTTTTATTTTTTTAATCTAGTTAATTTGTTTTGCTTTGTGGTATCTGATAGAAAAATCCAACATTTTAATCATGAGACAACACCTATAATGTTAACAGAATGAAAGAGGAATCAGATTTTTGGAACTTTGTCAACGACAGAGACCTTGCTTATTCTGAAACGAAATATTGATTTTTATCTACTTAGTAGGTGCTTTAAATAGCATTGGTATTATAAGGAAAAATAGCAGTCTTTAATGACTGACATGATGATCAAATGGTCTCTAACTCCTACGTGTGACCATTCTTATTACGATCCTGCCAGCTGCTCATACTCATTTTATGATCATGGGGTTTGATCGCTTAACAATGTCAAGGAAATTATGTATAAATGTATCATCCCTTCAGATATAATGCTGGTCATTTCTTCCTCTTCCTCTAGTGTCCTTTCTTCTCTGAGACACCGGCAAACAGTTCTACAGATGCTGCTTCTAACAATGGGATATGGAGATACTTGTCGTGCATGACAAGCATTAAGTTAAATATACAATGTAGAGGAAGGTATCACAGGGACACGTTTGGAGTCCCTCGACAGATTTTAAGACGTCATAAATATATTCTACTGACAAACCTTCACATCTAATGGACACGGCATCTTCTTTAATCTCAAAGCTAAATGTCTGAAGGATATGGGCACAAATGTCCTACTGTAGCCATCCCCATAAACCATCATCAAAAAGTCCTGTCTAGAAAGCCACCACAAATACATCTACACCTATTTCCTTGTTATTGTGCTTACCAGACATGCCTTAATACATTAGAAAACATATTTTTCTCCTGCTTTCTGAAGCGTATCTTATTTAGTTTCCATTTTTTTAATTGATGCCCAGTGGATCCAGACCTAAATATTCAAGTCACAAAGAAATGTTTTCTTACTGACCTATACTGTTTATCTGCTTGATTTCCTTATGTGTAAATTAGCAGGTCAGAATTAATAGGCATAGGATCTCCTCATTTATTACCACAGGATTACTTTCTATATTTTTCTTCTTTAGCTTTTGTGTAATAAGCAGTTTCTTGTTTGTTAAATTTCTTTTATTTTCATACATTAGTCATGGGAGTTTAAGGGTAGATTGTAGGTTTTGTAGTTTAACAAATGTAAAAAGCTGAACGGCGTCTACAGACTGTCAATAATGTTACAAATATTGTTTTTCTGAAGTTATACACCTACAACTTTTCTATTTCTGTCAGATTTCTACTTTCTGAATGGGTTATCCAAGTTCTTACAATAACCACAAAGTGGTGAAGAGCCTACACTTACCATTTAAGCACGCTTTTTCTGACAGGGGTATCGTTCTCCACACTAGGTCTCTTTTGAAATGGGCATGAGGTCTCATTTTGGATAGGAACACACCCACATTTTTTTTCCTTTAAAGGGGTTGTCCTGGTTAAAATAAATTTTTTACTTGCTGCTGCTAATGTGGTTAGATAATATAAAGTGATACTTGCCACCCCATCCACCTCTGTTCCAGCACTGCCTCTGCCACAGCCTTCTGCTTTCTTTCTGGTCCAGGCGGTCAGAACATCATGGCGACATTGGTCACATGAACACTCCAACTTGGTAGTAAAGTTAAATTATAGCCACAATGAACCGGTAACTGCTACACGGAGACTCCTCAATCTCCCTTCAATAAAGGGGGAAGTTTCTCCCGAAACGTCGTGCGCATCCGCACTACGCCCGCCTGCGTGATAAGTTCACACCTAATGGAGAAGCCACGCTATGCTTTCAACAACACGATTTTGTGAATGTATCACGCAGATGCCGCTTTCTATGGACGTGAGTCAACATAATCGCAAGTAACAAATTTGTAACAATTTGGAGTTTCGTGTATTTGAGACTTTTAATAAATTTGAAACCATTTTGAAATATAACCTGCTACCTCCATTATTCGTTCACATGAACACTCCAAACAGTGATGTCATGTGACCGCTGCAGCCAATCAGCAGCTGCAGGGCGCATAAGGCTACTACAGGGACCTAAAAGACAACAGAGGATCAGCAGGAGAGGCAGCATCGGAAAGTAGGGAAATTAATGATCACCTTTCTCAATTGTCAGCAGTGGTAGCACCAATTTAAGTTAAAACTTTTAACCTGGACTACTCATTTAAGCTGCCTAGTAATTATTGCCACCGTCCTAATATGTAAGCGTTACATGATATTCAGCTCCATCATAGACCGTAGTAAGTCCTAATTATTATTCTTGAGTAAAAATACCTAGAACCAAATCTATGGAGGTAATCCAGGCGTTTAGTTTGGTTGTGCATGGTTATTCAGATTTATCTAGGTATGAGTGTCTCTACTAGAATTATGAATCCAATTGTTTTTGCTCCATTATATTACACTGGTCAATGAGATATCCAAGACTTTAAAATGGTATTCTCACCTTGGACATTTCTGGCATATCCACAGAATATGGTTTAAATATCTGATAGATGCAGGTCCTACCTCCGAAAGTCCCACATGTACATGTGTTTCAGTCTCCCTGTACTTCGATGGGAGTTTCAATTACAGTGGAGCGTGTTTATTTATCTGTTGGTCTCAAGAAACCTCATATAGTGAATGTGGAGTTGCAAGCGTCCTCTCTGTTTAAAACAAGAGTAGAAAGTAGAATTTGAAAGACTAATAGGGATCTAAACCAAGATAGGTGCAAGACCCAAAGCTGGGATCTACTAGACATTCATGGTATATCCTGTAGATGTTCCATAACCGGTTGAGCTGGTAATAGCCCTTTACAGTATCTGTTCTCTGGCTTAACAGCCTAATTGTCTCAAGCATCACAGGAACTTCTTGTTGCAGTCAAACTTCTCCCAAGCTTACGAGAATGGAAGTGATAATTGACCACCTTATTGTGCTCTTCTGTTTGTTTACGTGTCTGGTAATTATAGGATATGTTTTTCTTATGAAGATGGACTCAAATGGGTATTTCTGTTTTAGAATGCTATTGTTGGTATATTCTTATTAATATGATTGGTTGAGGTCTAACCTTTGGGACTTCGCCAGGACCAACAGTCCTTCAGTAGTTGCCCAGCACAGCAACCCTCCCATCCACCTGTTCTGCAGTGAACTACAACACCCATCCATTCAAGTGAACATGTCTGTGTGTTTCCTGCACAGCTGAGGTTTGTTGTGGTTCCCTCTTGTACAATCGCAGGGAAAATATTTTGTTCCTTGAATTACCCCATAGTAAACCAGCAGTGATGACTTTTTCTTTTTACCATTGTTTTTTTTCCAACACACTGCCGTCTTTGCATTCTTGTATGTGGCTTCTCTCTTATCTAAGGTGAGCTTCAAATATGAATATATGAAATTGTAACCATTAACTTCAGTTGTTCAGATTTCAGAATCCGTGAAGATATTATAAAAATACTGCCATAAAAGCAGTAATTATGTTCCTACCTCTCACTTTAATCATAAAAAACATTTAATCTTTTCTCTGAGAGACTATTAAAATGCACTTTAAAGTTAAGACAGAGAAATATATAACTCTGAAATTAATCTAAGTAGTACACAGTAAAATAATTGCTTTTCCAGCTGTTTTATTTTGATGTGTCTTACTTTGTGACTCTACAAAGTGAACTCGCATATTTCGAGGCGTATTATATGGGAAGCAAATTGATATTTTGTTTGCAGTTCTTGTAAATTGTCTACAAACTAATGTTGCCTCTGGATGTATTCTAAGGTTATGTTCCCACGGCATCTTGCGGCGCGTACGCAGGCGCCGTGTGTTTAGAAGAAAGCGCTAATTGGCTCATTTATCTAAAGCGCAAGGGGGGCGGCTCTCAGCCAGCCCCATTCGCTTTCATTATCCCTGTTACTACTTTCCCCCTGATTACTGTAATTACATGACGTATTTCGGGACGCATTGCAGCGCAATTATGCCCCGAAATTCGTCCCAGAAGGCGCCATGTTAACATAGCCTTGGAAGAACTCCAGGACTCCGCATATGAACAGTACATCACAATAGCTGGTTTCCTCCTCACTTTCTGCTGTCACTTTAGGACTTTTTCACTCTTATTATTTGGCTCCATTTAGCATATGTGATGGAAAAAGCTCACAATGTACTCTTTAAAACCCTTTGGTATCTCCTGACAATCTATTTTAGTAAATATCTTGGTTCCCTGTGAAATAACAATTCTGTAGCATCTTCTCTTCTAACTCTGTGTTGGAATAACTCTCCGTTATTCCTTCTATACATTTTTCACTAAATGTGTCAGATGGGTGTTGCCAGTTTGGGGTGTGTCAATCCTGATTGGACAATGTCAGTGTTTGCAGGGACATACTCCTTGAAAACTGGAATGGAAACACCCAGGTGACTATTTCATAATAAATGTCTAGGAGGAATAACATAGTAACAGCACAGCATTATAAAAGCAGATGCTCCAGAATTATTATAAGTATTTACTAAAACAGATCTGTGATATCACAGGTCCTTGTTAAGCAGAGACTGTCACAAGCATCCATCACCTACAGACTTGTCAGAAACTCCCATCAAGCTGCCATTGATCTGAACTTGTGGGTGAAACCTATTGCATGGTATCATGTAATATCACAGTACTGTGCATTGTCCGTGGATTTCTTTGAACAATATACTTTTTAAAGATGACCCATCAGATCTCCAGACATGTCTGTTTCCCATGACATAACATTGTGGAGCAACTTTTCTAGATGTCTGAATGATGTCATTCCTCTGTTATACTTCCTGAAACTGTATAACTAAGGTACAGTTCATTTTTTTTTTTTTTTTTTTTAAAGCTACATTTAAAGTGTATTCCATGAAAGCTCCTGATGTACATGCTAAACATGTCTATATAGTTACATTATCCCTACAGAGACCAAGAGAGTGTCATTTGGGTGTCTGTCAGGATGATACATGTCCTTATTGCCAAGAATAAAGGGATTTAATAGTGTAATCTACTCCATTTACAAGATCTTGGTTTTTGCAAAAAAATCTCTTGGGCCACTATAGTCTGAGTAACAGATGCCACTGTATGGCATTCATCACAAGCATCTTTTTAAAACACAGGTCATGAGCTATTACAAGATTATATATTGTAACTGTTAAACAGATGTCCTAATAGCCTTTAGGTGACATATGTCTATAGCAGCCTCTGCTTAAAGGGGTTTTGCCACAAAGTAAAATTGATGCAGGAAGCTTGCAAATGAAATAACAAACATTTTCATCATTCATTATTAAAAAAAAATGATCCATTGTTTACAGCTCATCTCCAGGGGATACGACCAGGGCTGAGAGCGCCCCAGTCCTAGTCAGACATGCTGAGACATCACCTCTCCTCTCAGGCAGCTACTGAGTGTTCAAACCCCAGGTGCTGTCATTCTACTCCCGTCCTCTGTACTCCTCAGTAATTAGTCAAACAGTGCAAATAAATAAAAAAGAAATCTCAATCAGGTTTGTGCACTGATAAAGAGAAAAAAATCCACATGTTTGGTTCCTGCAAGGAGTTGAACCTAGGCCCCTTGTGCTGTGAAGCAAAAACTTTATCTCTCAGCTACTCGCAATGCTATACATAAACAGACCCTCTTTGACTACAGAGAGGAAAGGCCTGCTGATGTCATCCTGTGGGTCACATGATATGCAATTCAAACAAATCACACACACCCCCTTCTGAGCACACAGAGCTGAAGAGCTGATGCAGGAGGTATGAAATGAGATCGTGACAAAACCCCTTTAACGTAAATGTTCGGAACTTTTCCTCGCATATACACTAATGTGAACAAGGCCTAAATTGACAACTGTGCGATACCATTCTTCTTGTCAATAAGGTGTGTCTTCACACAGTCTGACACTGTCAGCACTGGTTGCATAATGTCACTTGTCAATTTATTTTTCTCACTTCAAGGGGAACAATATAGAAACACAAGTTTCTAAGAAAGGTGCTTACATTTTTTTAATTTGATGTTGGAATTCATGTGTTTGCTAAAGCAGATCTGATGGGGTTCACAAACTCTCAATACTGAAGGACCTCAGGCTAGTAAACTGCAAAGAGTAAATAGCATGGATGTCTTTTTTGTGAAGAGTTGTCTTTGTTGTTCTTTGTGGCTATTGAACCACCCAACAATCAGTTCCTAGGAGGTTATCTGGAACAAGGCCTTCATGGCTCACAGTGTGTACAATGTATACATTACTGCATTAATTGGTATATGTTATATATAGCATGTGGAAGCTGAACTAATAAAGATCTCTGTAGGATGCATAACTAAATAGGTTTCAGGCTGATTCAAAGGTCAATGAGTGTGTCACAGTCATATATTAGTTATCACCTTCATGGAAGTGGGAGCAAAGGTGGTGTAAAAGAGGAAACAAGCCATTAGCAAAGCCTACATCCGAATATGCTTATGGTCTTAAAGGTGACCTTTTAGCTTGTACATGCAGCCCTATTCGTGCGCAGACTCATGTTGTTTTTATTATAAAACTATGCAAATGGAGTCTTTTTCTTTGAGTGGAAAACATTCGGTCTTCAAGTCAGTGATTGAAAACCTTCTCTCTATTTATGCTATATGGAGACGGCTGTACGTAATTAGTGGACAGACAAAGGTTTCAAGTACCTTAACTGGTTGTTAACCCGTTATTGAAAATATATGTCCAGCCGGCAGCCATACAACTATACAGGGTTGTTCGGAAATGTCCTTGCAGTATCTGTAGCTGCACATGACCTTATGGGGGCACAATGGGTATACAAACTTTATAAGGCTGAAAAAAAGACACATGTCCATCCAGTTCTGTCTATTATCCCATAGTGATCATCCAGAGGAAGGCAAAAACCCCATAAGGCCAATAGGGAACAATTTCTTCCCAACTTCCATTTGATAATCGAAATAAGTCCCTGGGTCAATTTCCCTTCTCCAGAACCATAGTCATTATAAATTGTTATATTATTGCACTTTAAAAATGCAAAAGCACTGGACTTATTCAGTCCCCTAAATTTCATCGGAATGCGACCCCTATAATACGGTTGATTTCTGTTGGAAAATCAGTTGCAAATAATAAAATGTGGCCCGTATTTGTAACTGATTTCCAATTTCCCATTCAAAAATAAGGGTGAACGTTAGATATGAGGGGGGGGGGGGGGGGGGGGGGGGGGGGGGTGGGGGGGGGGGGGGGGGGGGGGGGGAAAAAAAAAACTGAAAAAAATATAAAAAAAAAATGCCCCAAATTTATTTTTACCCCAAAAAGAGCCCAAACCATTTAGATCACCCATATAAAGAGTGACACGATTACAATTAGTACCACTTTGGGCTGTTACCAAAAATTCTATATAAAAAATTTGAAAAACAGACTTTGTTTTTATCAATTAGGCTAATACTAATTTAAAAAAAAAATCTAATGCAATAGAGCTTTAATTATCATGGTAAAAAGGAAAAAATATTAACACTGACTAGCATGAAAAAGTATTACAGTGTGTTTAAAAAAATCTAAAATGTGCCTGCTCAGAAATTGGGGTAAACGTCCCAATCGGTAAGTAGTTAAAAGGCTAACCTGGGATACAGGGCTTACTAATTAGCATAATGCATATGAGAATTTACAGCTTTGATTATACATTTATTCTACCTAATTTTGTAATATAAGCAATATATATCAGCCTGCCCAGCATCCCTTAGCAGGCAGCCTGCAGCTTGGACAGGTCTGCTTTATAGATTATATGTGTGAATGGTTGCTCTCTCCTCTCGCATAATTTCTGTTGTAACAGAAAAGAATTTGTATTAATTTGTCAAATAAATTGGCAAGATGGCAGGCTGTCGGGGTTATTGTCAAACAATATTGTATCCTGGTACAGAGGTCTGGAATATATAAGCAATATTAAATTGTATAATTCACCCGGAGAGTATTACCTTTCTGATTTATGATAAAAAAAATAAAAAAAATCTGCAATTTTATATCTAAAAAGTTATATGGTGATGGGTGAGGGGACTTTTACAAATAGCTTGTCAGGCTATGTGTCACAGCATAGGTTTTTTTTTCTTTATTTTTTTTTTTTACATTTTTTTATTTACAGACGACTTTATGAAATATTTCTTAGTTGAACTTTTTCTTCTTTCCCTAAAACAACATAGTCCAGACACATTAATGTGTCATTGCTTATGTCTGTTTTCTGAGATTTAAAAAAAAAAAAAATAAAGAGAAAAAGAAAATATTTCCTCCCTCTACCTCTTTCCTTGGAAGAAATGCCAGTCTTGCACTTGGGTTATATGATTGGTTGTGTCTAGAAAAACATTTCCCCTCCCTCCATTCTCTCCTCCCCGCCGAAGAAATGCCATTCTTGCGCTTGGGTTGTGTGGTTGGTTGTTTTTAAGAGAGAAAAAAGGTAAACCCTTTTTTAATCTCAGACAATCACTTGAAGCTGTGTAGGCTAGCTCCACGCAGCTTCAGACAAAAACCATCGGACGGTTGCAAAACCACGGTTTTTGTCACTGTAATCGGTTCTCTTTTTTTTTTTTTTGCCGTTGGCCCATACAAAACGAGCAGGAATAAAACAACCTGTGTAGACTACAGGTCGTTTTTTTCTCTTAAAGTCTGTGGCCATGGAAAGCAATCGGTTTTTCAGCGGTTTTAGACTCCTAAAACCGCCGAAAATACGATCGTTTTTGAATGCGGTGTAGGCATAGCCTGAGGATTTGTTCACACTTGAACGAATGGCTTCCATCAGGGATTCTGTAAAGGTTCGCTTCATTTTTGATTCCAAGAGTAGCGTGTCTGATGCAGAAACATGGCTTCCATCATGAACTAATTCTGAAGAGAGCTGAACACTCACATCCATTAAAGCCTAGTCTGTTAAGAGGTTTATTCCAGTTTACAGGATAAGTGATAAATGCTAGATTGAGGGGTGGGGCATACACCCACTGGGACCCCACCAATGACCAGAACATTTTCACATTTCATCTGTATGTTTTTGGAAAGTGGGAGGAAACCAGAGTGCCTGGCGGAAACCCACACAAACACATGGAGAACACAGGTGTTGTCCTTGGACAGATGCGATCCCAGCACCCTAGCACTGCAGGGTAGTGGTGCTAACTATAATAAAGGAATAGCCAGCTCATCAGTTTGTAGTATTGATGTTTGCTTATCTGTGCACGTCAGCCACTCCAAGAGATTGTTTCCCAAAAATTCCAGTACAACAAAACAAAATAAATAAAATTTGAATTTAATTAGTACATGTGGGATAAAATCATCATGGGAGAAAGTATAGAGCCCACCTCCAATGCATTTCAAACTAATTAGTTCTTAATCATGGCATAACAAAAACAAACGTGTTACATATTTTAGTACATACTGTATAAACCAATGAAAACACATGAAGAGATTTAATCACCTGGATGTTAGATAATGGCTCTCCCCAAGAGGAGATTTTTCCCTCTTCTAAGCCACTCTTGCCTCTCACCCAGCCAACCATTTAAGTTCTGCGCTGCACTGATGAGGGGCAAATACCCCGAAACGGCTGTCTGCAGTACTTAACTAGCTTGGCTCAAATCCCTTTCACATTGCTAGGCTCCTGCGAGCTACATGTGAATTGAGGATACCTACATCCAATCAAATGCTCTGTGGAGTTCCTCAGCTCTTTTCCCATAAGCCTTTGCTTTATGCAAAACAGTCATTGAGGTCTGAAAGGCAAGTAAATCCTCACACCAACCAATTTATTGGTGGCTCTCCCAAAGGAGAGATTTTCCCCCTGTCTGGATGTTAGATACTAATGGGAAAAGGAACACCATTGAGCCACCATGCTGCCCAGTTGACCCTGGCTTACTATTTTCTCCCAGCTGCTAGATCTTAGCTGGCAGGAGGTGGCAGTCTAGTGGATAGGTGAAAAGTGCTTCAGACTGTAATATCCCTTAAAGTGATGTGAGGAAACACTTTGTTTTTCCGTTATTGATATTGCAGCATTGGGTTCCTAGACTCAAATCTGACCATATCTGCAATTCTGGTTTCCCTTCTGATCAGTTACATCTTTTTTGAGCCTTACAAACTATTTTGTTAGCTATGATTTATAGTTTTGACCAGAGGAAGTAAAAAACCCCCCAGAGTAAAATAAATTGCCTAATTTTAGAGGAAAATGGACAGTGTCCAAAATTGGGTGGAGGGGGAAAAGGTTCAAGTCCCTTAAACTGGTTGGAAACCCTGTTTTTTAAAAATATGTCCAGCTGGCAGCCATACAACTCTCCAGGGTTGTTCAGAAATGTCCTTGCAGTATCTGCAGCTGCACATACACCTTATGGGAGCACAATGGGTATACATAGTTTTTAAGGCTGAAAAAAGAAAATGTCCATCCGTTTGCCTTTATCCCAAATGATCATCTAGAGGAAGGCAAAACCCCATGAAGTCAATAGGGAAAAATTTATTCCTGACTTCTATCTGTTAATTGGAATAAATCCCTGGATCAACGACCCCTTTTTGAATTTAGTGTTGATCAGAATAAACCTTTACTACTCTTCGGCTTGGTCCGTCAGGCACCGATAATGTTCATTGGGCAACAGATTGTTTTGAATCCATTTGCACCTCTGCAATGGAGGTTTTGCCCTGAACCTGAATGACGCAGATGTGAACCAGGCCTCTTGATATGGCCAATTACAAAACATGGAAAGTGCTGAAGCTATGTAACCAACAAGCACATAAATAATAAGTATCTATCAATAACTAATTTGATTAGCTAAGAGACATCCAAGAGTTCCCTTTTTATTGTGAATACATGTAACTGTGACGTGTGCCTTTCAGAAGACTTTGCTCAAAGCAAATCTTGCAGCCATTTTAGTTATTGTCTGCAGTTACCTAAAAATTACAGTGGGAGTATGAGCAATGTATTAGACGAAAACATCAGTCGAGATGAAATGAACCTTCCTTTTTATATGAATATCATAAAATATATTACACACCAACGATTATGACTTGGAACATATCCACTATGATACAGTATTTACTCTTGTATAATCTGCATTTGTAGACTGTGCTCTGTCGTAGTGATAATGCTCACCATATAGGATCCCTGTGTCTTTTCCTAGGTATTTTCTTCTCTATGCTCCACCTGCTCTACACTGTCTGCACCCGGGAGAGACTAACTGAAAGTGTGGCTGCCAGTATAACTGCGGTTCTTGATGACACAGACTATTGATTCTCTCCGAGAATTGTTCTCCTTCAGTTTTAGATGGTTTTAATTTCTTCAAATTGCTCCTTGAATAATAGGAAAAAAGCGTTTGTATTTCAGTGACAGATTGGGCAGAACAGGTTGCAACGATTATGCCTAATTTTACCATACTGAGGAATAAAATTGCCTAAACATAAACATCGATCACTGATGCAGGAAATTAATTTCCTTTCTAGTTTACTTGTTTAGAACCACAGCGGGTTTTTTTCCCTCATTTTTTCTTTATGGGGCCACAACGGCGACAATTATTGTTTTTACCTTTGTGTCCAGAATACTTTATGGAATATTTGGTTGGTGCACTACTAGATTGCTGATATTTTCTTTAGCTCACTTAATCCTTATGTATTTTCCTTTTGTATGAAAATATTATTTTACTGATTGGCCAGAACTATATGATTCAACTAGTTAAGATTTCTGATATTTCTTTGGTTTTTGTATGTAAGGGTGTTCCTCAGCTCAGGGTAGACTTCATTAAAGGAGTTGTCCCACTCTTAGACAAGGATGGCATATCTCTAGTATATGCCATTATTGTCTGATCTGACTCCCACCTCTGGGACCAGTTCCTATCTCCTAAATGAAGCACCATTCTACCATAGACATGAATGGAAGTTCTGAGTAAAGCCCACACCTGTTGTTCTGTCTTCTGTCCCCCTCGTTCAGGTGGTTCCCGGTCGGTGAAAGGGTGAACATTTTCTCTCTTTTAGGGGAAAACTTAGGCTAATCAATAATTTGAATCCCACAGGTAGCTGGAGATTGACTCTGAGCTTTGAAAGTCCACCTAAAGTTTTGCAACAACACCTTATATGATCAACACTGTTAATTCCTGCAGCAGCAGTCCACCATATTTTGTTGACTGGTTTCATTTATTAACGTTGTTGTTGTTATTATGTTTTCCTTTCCATTAAATATGTTTTATGGAAAATAATTTTTAGGCCGAGGCCCCATGGTGCAGCAGCAGGCTGGTGTGTGGTCACTGGTGTCACAATCTTGTCCTATTTGGCTGCCACACCATGGGACTGCAGCCTTAGGCTAGGTCCACACAGCAAAGTAAAAAGCCATCCAAAATCCAACATTTTCACCTTGCTGGACAGTGACACACTGCCTTTTTTGTTGCGTAAAAAACAGCGGACAGATTTCGGATTGCTGGCAGCCCAGTACATTGGGGCAGCAAGATTCCAACATCAATCCCGCGGAATATAGAACATGTTCTATATTCCTCCGGTCAGTTTACGGATTAGAAAAAAATTGGTAAAAAATCCGTGCTGTGTGTGCTACAGCACGGATTTTCTATTGAGGGCTACACAGCACAGGTTACGGTCCTGTGCTGTGTAGACGTAACTTTAGAGAGAAGCAAACATGCTTTAAAGGAGTTCTCTGGTTTACATAATGCATTTTAATACACCCTATTAAAAAATTCTGAGTTCTTAGAGCATCATCCTCTGTTCAGGATCCTAATATCTTGTCCAGAATAAAGAGCAGCTACAAAGACCCACCTCTCGCTGTGGTTGACCTGTCTTGCTCTACTCGGACAGCTCATTGATTTGAATGGGCTCCATGTAGTGCCTAATTCCTCCTGTGATGGTGCTGCAGGAATCTGTGCAATTGTTGCCAGATTTTACCACAAATGAAAGTTTATTGCCGGAGATTGCAATGGGGAACACCACAACTTAATGTCAAGAGATCCTCCTAACAAGTAGGGAATGTCCAAAGCGACAACCTCTTAAAAATGTGGATACTGACAAATTTCCAGATAGATGGAAGTCCTGTGGTGTTGGTTAAAAGATAGCGGTATATAAGCTTCTGAAATTTAGAAAAATCTGTCCGTTTTTGTGTGTATTTTATGGTGCTTTTATGTGTATTTTACAGTCAAAACATCCTGGACTTAAAGGGGTTTTGCCAAGATCTTATTTCATACCTTCTGCATCCAGCTCTTCAGCTCTGTGTGCTCAGAAGGGGGCGTGATTGATTTGTTTGAATTGCATATCATGTGACCCAGCAGGATGACATCACCAGGCCTTTCCTCTCTGTAGTCAAAGAAAGGTCTGATTATGTATAGAATTGTAAGTAGCTACACTGTAGCTCAGAGGTAACATTTTTGCTTTACAGCACAGGGGTCCTTGGTTCAAATCCCTGCAGGAACTTAACTTGTGGATTTTTTTAATCTTTATCAATGCACATACCTCATTGAGGTTTATTTTTTTATTTGCAATGTTTGACTTATTACTCACTAGTCCAAAGGACAGGGGTAGAATGACAGCACCTGGGGTTTGAACACTCAGTAGCTACCTGAGAAGAGAGGTGATGTCTGAGCATGTGCGACCAGGACTGAGGAGCTCTCAGCCCTGGTCGTATCCCCTGGAGAAGAGCTGTAAACAATGGATAACTAAAGGAACAGCTCAAACAAAAACGGTGCAGAATTTTTAATAATGATGAATGGTGAAAATGTTTATCATTTTTAATTTTCAAACCTCCCACGTCAATTTTACTTCATGGTAATACCCCTTTAATGCTTGTATTTGTATTTTTTGATTGTTATGTTAGATGTCTTTTGTAAATTCTCCACTGTGTTTATATACTGTAAATATTAAGATTTTCTTTTATTGCCGTTCTTCCTTTATCCCAGGAATGAAGTGGAAATTACAATGGTTTTTCTTCACGTACTAGGATAATCGAGATGAACACTTATGTCTGTGTCTTCCATACATATTTGGTTTATAAACTGTCATTATACCACAGACAATCTTACAAATATGCTTGGTCTTCCATGTCTGTAGTGATTTTTTTTTTTTCTTTTTTTAATTTATTTAATTATACCTTAATTTAAAAAAAAAAAAAAAAAAAAAAAGCTTTAAATGCTATGACTTCAGTATAACCCCTGGTAGCTGGAGATAAGACACCTTGAGCTTCTCTCAAACAAGATGTAAATGAAGCCTATAATTAAAAATAAGAAAAAAAAATAGTTCCAGAAGCTGGTGCGATCTCCACAACCCTGACAACAGAGCACTTAATTTACTGTATTTCATGCTGCAAAGCCAAAGCAGAGGGGGGAAGTGGCACGAGTTTCAGAGCTCCACTAAACTGAGGTATAATATATCGAGTGTCTGGAGCAGCCTTGATTTCAGGCAGTTAATTGTGAGTTCAGTAAGCTTCCTGACTGGAAACTGTCAGGGACAGATCTCCTGGCTCTGGGTCAGATCGCTTTTCATTTCACTGGGAGCTGGGATATTGTTTTTCTTCTCTGGCTCCTTGAAACAGTCTTCCACAATGTTAATATAAATGATTAAAAATAGGATTTAGCAGATTCACTTAAATAAAATGCCATTTTTCTTTTTAGGCTAGGTCTACACGGCACTGGACACAAAAGTCACTGAAAACCAAATCCTAAAAACTTTAATAAAACTGAGGTTTTTTTTGTCCACTGCCTGTCAAAAGCTGCTGAAAAAAAAGGCCGTTTTTGGCACGTTATTTACGCACTTTGTTTTGCAGAAATGCACGGCATCATAATTGTTGTGGATTTCTGAAAAACAAAAAAAAAAAACGCACCAACAAACATCCAGCACTTTACATGGACTCCAACAGTAAATTTTCTGCCCTGCTCTTGGCGTTTTTTTTTTTTTTTTGCAACATGTTGCAACGACCAGCAAATAAAACGAGCAGAAAAAAAAAAAACATTATTGGAGACCACAGAACGTTTTTACTATTAAGGTCTATGGGACATCTTTTCGGTGGTTTTTTTTTTTTCAGCATTTTTAGAAAGCGAAAAAAACTGAAAAAACTTTCCTTTTTGTGTGCAGTGGAGGCATAGCCTTACTGTGTAAGGCCACATGAACACTCCGTATTAAGCTTGGTTCACACCACATTATTGACTCTGTTCAGGTTATCTGTCTGGGTTTCATAAAAAAGCTACCTCGACAAAGCTGCTGCCGGCCCATAGCTATCAATAGAAGAAACATCTGATTTGATCTATTACGCTTTTTGTGCAGAACATCAAAGCATGATAGACCACACGTTTGTGTCCACACAAAAAGCATGTATGTTTGACAAATGGAGCAAACCGAGACAAAATAGGACTTTTATTGTTCTTTTGTTGACTATGGGTCGGCAGCAGCTATGTAGTGTTGGGTTCACAGTTTTTTGTGTGTTTCCATCAGGGTAGCTTTTTTCACAATATCCCAACTGATACTACCGACTAAATAACAAGGTGTCAACGTAGCCTTACATGTCAGTGCTTTTTAGAATAGCATACATATGTAATATCCATTTTTTTCCCTATTTGAGTCATAGTTGGAATCCAGAAAGTGAAAAATTTCTATTTCCAGAAAGAATTGGAATTACAAGGATTTACTGCATGGACCCATGGGGGTCTATAACAATCACAATGTGTGTAGGTGCCTGAGGTGCAATACTTAAAGGAGTTGTCTCACTTCAGAGATTGATGACATATTACTAGAATATGTAACCAATGTCTTATAGGTGTGGGTTCCACCTCCGGGAACTGCACCTTTTATTGAAAATAAGCACCAAAACCTCCCCATTCTTTACAGAAAGGTGGTTGGATACAGCCAGAGGTGGGACCCGCACCTATCGGACATTGATGACATTAGGATATGCCATTAATGTCAGATAGCTGCGGGTCCCACCTCTGGGACCCACATCTAGATCAAGAACGAGCCCCAAAACCTACCATTGATTTCAGTGGGAATTCTCAGTATAGCCAGTGGTGGGACTCACTATCTGACATTGATGTAATCTTTTTTTTTTTTTTTTTTTTTTAATAGATTATATAATATAGTGATGCTATAATAGAGAAAAAAAACAACACAATTGCCTCTCCATGTCTCTGTTCTAGTGCTGTCTATCCTCTCCATTGATCTTGTGATTACTTTCCGCTCCTGATAGTCAGATCAGCTCCATTTCAGTGATAACATGATTTTTCTGATTACTGCTCGTAACCATTTATCTTTAAGCGGCGGTGTTAGGCAATTGCATGGGACCACAGCAGCAGTGATGATCCAACTGCCAGAAGACATGAAGTGTATAGAAGAGTCGGGGTGGGGGCTGGCAGCGACGGCGCTAGAATGGAGGATGTAATATGGAAATATGGCAACTGTACACTGTGTTGCAATAAATTTTAAAATTGCAATACAGTTATGCTATGACTATGAGTACGAATATCCAAAACGCATCAGTCTTCTCTGACTGCCATGTTAACCTTTTTAATCATTTTATAAACCAAGTATTGTTGTTTTTTTAATGGTGTTTGCGCTGGCTGACATTAACTATTGGACTTTCTATTTGCCTATGGCCTCCGGGAGAAGCCGTGCACCTTCACTCGAGCTGAACTTTGATAGTTTATAGGTGATGTTGTCCCCATAGAGGCACTACAAAAATTAAGTAACAAAAAAGGGGTAGTCCCGTTACGAGAAATTATCTTCGCCGGCACACACTCAGCTATACTCGGAACTCCCATAAAAGTGAATGAGGAGAATGGCACTAGCACCGCCTTTCTCATTCAAATGCAGGGCCGGATTGCACTTAGCAACGAGCTGCCAACGAAGTTAATTTCCCATAACGGGACTACCCCTTTAAGTTTTCAAATTATAAACAAAAGTATTAATTTGTTATATGAAAAATAACTCCTTATAATTGGGCTCCCAAGTCCCAACATACGTAAAAGTGGATGGGGCTGTTCTTTCTTTACTCCATATCATGTCTTATGAATTGATATCTCATTCTGATACCTCTTCGTGGGAAGTCCAGGTGATTTGGCCTCTATTGTTGCATATGGGTGCATTTTCCTTAATGTGGATTGGATTTTGCTATTTTTAATAATTTAGTGAAAGTCAAGTTTTATAACGGACAATGTTTTTTCTGCGGCTTTGACTGAATACTATTGAGTCTTTGTATTGTATTGCCCATCACAGGGTATACATTTTTTTATTTTTTGATGGATCCATTAAATAGGCCTATGCAGGCCTAGATTAGGACCTTCTATTAGTTTCTTTTTCTCTGATGTTAGATATAGAAGCATTTATGGCTTCAGTTTCCAGAAAAACATTTTCTGGTAGCCCCTATTAATATATTCAATAGTCTTATTGTAAAGTGCGTAAATCAACTCCACACATTATTTTTTTTTTTTTTTTTTTTAGAACTGCATATGTAAATCAAGGATAAATTACAAAGATAAAATGCTTTGATTCATTTTGGTTGCCTGGGTTCCATACAGGAAGTGTGTATATTTCTCTTAAAATAACATGTTTGAATGTATGCAAGAACAAATAAGGCGTTACAAAAAAATAGCACTGACATTAATACACTTCACTGCATTCTTTTCTGCATATAAGGTAATGGATTATTGGTTTATTAAAAACATTTTTGGAAAATATTCAGGCAGGTTTTTGAGTACTACTCGAGTTAAAGCGAACTTTAACTGTATTATGGCAGTTACTAAGAGAAGACTGTTTCCAATATACACTGTTCATGTCCATTTGGTACTGATCAGTGGCAAGTATTTTTGCGGCATGGTTGTAGCTTGTAGTAGAGGCACTGTCTCCTTTAGCTTCTGTGCCTTCATTTCTGTTAAAAGCTGAGCAGCGTAGATATGGGTGTCCAGAAAATTGCTGACCATTAAACAATAGAGGCACTCTGAATTGATGTATATTGTGAAAAAGCCTCTAGAATAATTGTCATAGCATCATAAAAGTTGTAATTTTAGGCGCATGCTAAATTACATTGCATTTCTTCACTATTGCCAGTATGGTAAAGGTAGCGTACATGACAACTCAATGCATACAGGTGTATGGAGACTTTTGACTTACCCAGAAGAGCAGTTACAATGCCCAGGCTGGAAGGCACATTTAGTAAACTGTGAAAAGAATATGAAGTCCCTTCCTGCTACTGTTAAAGTAAAAGAAAACTTTGGGCAACACTGATGCACTGTATTATTTGTAGTGCAAGATGTGAAGGGAGTGGTACATGAACATGGGAGAGCAAATCCTTGTATAATTAAGTGCTGACTCGTGCCCTTGCACTGGGCAAAACCAGGTTGAAATTGCCCTTTCTCAACTGTACTTCAATTCTAAAACGGCGGTGTACAAAAAATGCACCCCTGAAACAACTGGTCATTAAGGAACAGCGATGATGATATAATAAGGTCTTTTCATGATCAGGAAGGATATTGTAATAGGTAGTGTGTTTTGTATATCCCACCCTCAACCCCAACTACATGTCAATTATGTGTATTCATTCCACAGGTCTACAAGCTGTTTACACAGCTGTTTATACAAGCATCATTAACCTGGACATAAAACTGTTTTACTCAAGCTCATTAAGTCTGGTCTGGTCATAAAACACTAAAAAACATTATTGGGGATTACAGGTTATTTCCAACATGACATGGAGCCTGGAGTTTAGTTGCTTCAAATGACCTGGTCCTCATCTATCCATCTCCCTGACACTACCAACATACATCATAGTGGGTCAATTAAGGGACACACCTGATTAGATATGATTTGCCCTTCCCCTTTTATAATCTAATCAGCCAGTAAGGGACAACAAATTCCCCTAATAGGCAGGTTATAAAATATGATTTCCAGAGGAAATCCGTAGTTCACAGCATGGGAGATCAGCCAGCAGCTGAGTTCTATTCCTTCTTTCTTTGCTCCCAGGACTAAGAAGATAATATACCATTATACAAGTTAGGTATTTTCTAAGATTTTCTCCCTTTTTATTTTATGACTGTAATTGCATGTTTGTATGACACATTGTTGTACTTTTATATAAGCGCTGTTACTTGTTTCTATTAAAGCTTAAGGCTATGTCTACACTGCATCAGACAAAAAACGGCCCAAAAGTGGCCGTTTTTTCTCTGATGCAGGACCTCGTTTTTTGTCACGCTTTGTACAAAAACCGCGGTCGCTTCTCGTTTTCCTGATGTCGCCCATACAATTGTATTGTATGGGAAGATGGCAAGAAGACGAGAAACGCTAGCGTATTATACAACATGTAAAACTTTAATAAGCCTGGTCCTTGTATGCTCTATGAATTCATAGCCTTGATCAGTGAGTTTTAACCATGTGACTTTTGGTCTGTGGAGATACAAATGGGACGCATTAACTAGGTTTTGAACTAGGTAATTATTTTAACTGAGTGGGGAGCTATCCCTGTATAAAGGCAGTGATCACTGTTATTACTGTGAGGACAGCACTAAAAATTTACTATTTCTGTGTCGGAGGCATTAAACCCTGTGAGTGGGGCTCTAAATGGCAATTTTGCTGTGTGTGGGGCACCATTATTCTATTGGGGCACTATTACTGGATGTATACACTATTACTGTGTGGGGTACATAGAAGCCACTATTGCTGTGTATGGTACAAAGAAAGGATCATATTGCTGTGTGTGGCACAAAGAAGTGCATTATTATTGTGCAGAGCACTCTGAGTATATTCACACGACCGGTGCATACTTCCTACAGCACTCCCATTGACTTTCTCTTACCCGGACGCATAAGCACTGGAAAGAAGTGACATGCCACTTCTTTCTCCTGGCGCTCAGTACGCTCCGGAGATTGTCTGAAGATCATAGCACTGTATTTGCAGGGCATACTTCGGGCGCATTGCAGTTTTGTACTTTTTTAAAAGGGTTGAGGACGAAGATGAGTAGAGGTTGGGAAATAGGTAGAAAGGTGGTTGGGAAAGAGAGGAGCCAAATGTGTGGCCTGCAAACTGTAGTGGCAACTCATGGCTATAAGAAGTCTTCTTAATAATTTCTTATTTTTAGCGTTCTTGAGAAAATTCTACATACACCCATGGGAATAATCCAGTGTATGTGTTCTTTTGAAATGATGACTTCCTCTTTGTAGCCAGTCACCATGTTGCATCATTATCCTGTTTTGTACCGATGAAGGGCAAGAACCTCTCAATATAAGTCTACAGTTTTATTTTCTTCTATGATGGAGATAATTTGCTTATGTTTTTCCCATAGAACATTGCCTGAAAATATTACACCCCCCGAGCTGCATCATATGAGAGGGCTCATTTACATAAATTATGGTGTATAAAATTGTTGCGCTAAAAGTGCAGTTGCTAGTAAGTGAAACATGGAGGGGCACATCACAGAGCGAGTCTTTAGATATGCAGGGATAATTTCTTTGCACTGTACAGCATATATAACTAGGCAAACAGATGATACAGTTAATGTATGTAACCTTAGGAATCGTGCAGCCTAGTAACCCAATTGGTAATGCATTTAATTGGTCCTTCAAGAGTGTTCTTAAAATATTGATAGATTTTAAAAACATCTGTAAATTATAAATTAATTGTTAAAGTTCACGTTTCTTCTTTAAACGCTGTGCGGAGGGTATTAGTTTTCATGCAGTTAAATAAGTTATGAGAGGAATGACTGAGTGAAGAAAACAGCCACTGATGTGAAAAGAATTAGTGATGGTTGTAATACTGGTGTTCCCTTTGTATGGAAATGCTTCCACATTGGAATTAGTTACCCCAGTTTTTTCTTGTGAAATTTTCTAATGGAAAAATAAAAGCTGTGTAACAATTCTGGATTTAATTAAGCTGTTTTGACACTGATTAATAGAAGAGACTTGAAAGTCAGAATGAAAATACAAATGTCAAAGTAGTGTAAGTCTCCAAAGTGATCTATATTCAATATAGCTTTTAAAGGGGTTTTCACATATTGTAACTTCCGTATCTGAGGTTAGGTGGTAGATCGCCATGAGCCGGCCTGAGAGAATGGGAACTTGGCTACATTTGCACAGTTCTCCCCATTCATTTCTGTGGGAGTTCCGAATACAGCTGAACGGCCATCTCCCTGTTGCCTGAGGCTGGATTGTAACCAGCTGGTCTTGGATGTAGAGGTTACAAGATGGGACAACTAGAAAACAACATTTGGTCTGCACATTCCCAAAAAACTTTTTTGAAAAAAAATGAGCATAGGTGCACACTGGTGTGGCAGTAACATACATACACAATCCAATATCAGCAGCACACTACTAGCACTAAACTATCAAAAAGAACATAGTAATTTTTAGAAAAGCATTTCTGCTACTTAGAGTACATGAAAAATTTTTGAGGTTCTTAGTTCACATTTCTGATCAAAACGGCTTAAGCCCACCTCCTAATCAGCAGGGCGACCTCAATACAGGTGGGAACCTACTCTATTGATACCTCTCTTGGTGCCTTTTCAGACCTCCACATTGGCAATATTTTAGATGCCTGCTTTCAGAAAATATATTGTATCGGGGTTTAATATGTTTTATGCCAAATTATCTGAAATCCGTAGCAACCATTGGGTTCAAGGCCAGCACAGCAGAATGTCTGTCATTGAAGCACTGTAAAAGCATAAGCTTTCACCAAGCTTGCCTTCTATCCACAAGTTTTTAGGGAACATTTTCCCAGTGTCCATAAAAAAACCATGGAATTGTGCTTTACCTTTTTTTGTTTAAGGCTGGTGATACTGGAGCAGGTCCTTGCAATTGTAATTATCTTACAGCTCATGTACCAATTATAGTTCCTATCACTACCAAACACTGAAGTATCAAAATGTACCATGAAAACTAGATGCCTATCCTGCTGACTTGTTTCTACAACAGAAAAAATGTTCTGTCTAGGTCTTCAACAGAACAGAAAAAAACTGCCATTATTTATTCCTATTACATTGACCTCCAAAGGTAAATTTTATTAAAAAAAAAAAAAAACAAACACTACTTTTCATCAGAATGTAAACATATGCTTAAAATAAGTTCCCATAGGATGGATCTGCTGTGGAGGTTTTGCATAAAATCCACAACAAAAAATATCTTGTTTTTTTTTTTTTTTTTTTTACTTGTAAATCCTCACCAATTAGGCTGTTTTATAAAATAATGTTTTTGTATATTTGGATGCATAAAATGCACATTTTACATGCGCTTCATGCACCAAAATGCAAATAAAAATTGCATCACTGGGATCTCATTGTTTTCTATGGGAATAGAAACCATTTGTGCGTTTATTTTTGTTTAAGGCTCGGTAAATGTAGGTCCTGAAAGGTAATTCTTGGGTGGTAAATTATAGTTCTATCACTTTGTATATTTACAAGATAAGCTATCCAGGACTTGCAAAGAAAACACTCATCAAATTGCCATTATTTTTCTTTTCATGACTCAAAAGTAATTTTGTTTAAACAAAATGCGTTAACAAAGCAAAAATACCATGAAATGCAATTGATTAAAATACACATTTAAGGGGTTTTTATTCTTTTTGAACCTGTTTTTCAGTGCTCTTAAGGCTTTTAACTCTATGACATTGAATTTGAAATCCAGGGGCGTGTCTCTCCTCTCAGCAGGCGTGTCTCTCCTGGCAGGGGGCGTGTCTCTCCTCACTGAAGAACTGTGACATCATCATTTTGTATTAAGCAGGGGATGCAGAAAGTTGTCTGGATATAACAGCTCTGTAGCCTTCTGCATGCTTCTTATGTCTGCAGCCTTCAGGCTCCAAAAGCTCCTTGCTGGGCTATAAAAAGTTCCACACACAGCCTGAACTGAGAAAACATATGTGAGATATGCACACTGCCCCATCCCCCCTTCTCTCCCTCTGTTACCTGGCAGGAGATTGTATGACTGATGCACACTGCCCCTCCCCCTGTTATCAGGCAGGAATGTGTTATATGGAGAGAACAGAGGATGTAACACTGTGTTATTTGAGGGGATCTAGGAGTTACATAGTCAGTAATTAGTCAGATCATTCACCATAGAGCTGGGAGATGAGTATAGAGGCAGCAGACCTTGGTTTCACTATTGGTTTTAACAGCTCAGAGGGGAGTAAACAGAGTTTGCAGGCAGCCAATCACAGCGCAGGGGGCATGTGCAGGGCGGTTCCGATCTGGAGGCGTGTCCTAACAGGCTGAATGAAAGGTCAGTCAGCCAATCAGAGCAGGGGGCGTGTCTAGTGCAGGATCCAACTGGGGTGTGTCTCAACTAGCCAATCACAGAAAAGGGGGGGGGGGGTCCTGACAAGGAGCAGCAGAAATAGAAAACAGATGCACAGAAAAGCTCATATCTACTAAACCAAGTGACTGAGGTAATGCAACCCAATTACAAAAGTGCTTATTTTTACTGTCTCCATAATCTGAGACATGATCTTTGTTGTGATACAACCCCTTTAAAGAAAAAAGGCATATCAAAAACTCATGTAAATTATGCACCTTTTTTCCTTGAAATACACACACATTTGGAACATCACTTTTATGTTGTGCAAACCTAACCTTAATGTAGATTTTACTGTTAATTTTTCTACATTAACTTCAATTGCAGAACCTTAAATCCACACTACAATACGCAGATTCATGTTTTGTGTGCACGTTAGTACAGATTTTGCCTTTTCCCATTGAACTAAATGTAGAAAAATCTGCAGTAAATTCCACAACAAAACAGCACACCTTAGTATGGATTATTGGTGCAGATTTACATTACGGCCACCCGACAAAGGTCAAAATACTCGTATTCTAAATACGCGTAGGCCGACAAGTATTCAACACTGTTTTCAATGTGGATTTAAGGTAATTTTTCTGCTGGATTTACAATCAGAAAACAAGTCCCATTCATCTCTATGGGGTTTTGGACACAGATCTGACATGGAAATGTTTGGGACACATTTTTTTGTATTTGAAATATGGCGGATAATTGAACATGTTCACCGTTTTTTTTTTAAAAAAACCTTAAGTTTTGAAATCCGACTCCAAGAAAATCCAAGTCGTATTTTGGACTACAACTTGAATTTTGAATTGCGGTCTATGGGGATGGTTAACAGTTGGGTTATAAAAACCTGAATCGGTGTGTAAATCTGACGGGAATTGCTTGACACGTGGGTGGATCCTGTGTAAAATCTGTCACAGATCCACCCCATGTAAGCTAATTTCTTTTCGAGCATAAACATGAAATTTTTTTCAATGGATCTGCTAAAAATTTCATGGCCATGTTTCTTTTAATTTAAGCGACCCTATGGTATCTGGCAAGTACGTAGCTCTGTATATTGGTAGAAAAATGACATTAGGCCAGCATATGAACGCTACCATGCAATTATAAAAAACAAACAAAAGAAACCCCACCAAGATCCTGTATTTCTTTCAGTGACTTCACTGTTGTTTGTGTGTTTTTCATATAAAAACAAGACCGTGCAGCATCCTGAATAGCAATGGGATCTGACACAGGCAGGGGAACATGGCTGCTAGTTATGGTGTTTCAATCACTTAAATATCCCTTACATATCTTCCATCCCTTTTCATTTTTGTTTCTGGTTACTCCTACAGCACGCACAGCAGTAGACATTTAAACTGCTGTTTTTTAGCTACAGTAAATCTTGGGAAATGATAACTATTTTCTAGAAGCCTTGCTCTCAGTGGGATCCGAGAAGAAGAAGAAAATGCCCCTGATGTTAGATGTGCTGGATTTGTAAATCAATTGGTTTTAGATGCTTAGCAAACATCTATTGTAAATTCAGGTACATTTTAAGTAAAAATTGCTGTGCAGCACTGAACATACATGACACACAGTCCCTGAAGGGCAGTTAAGAGGCTGGTCGGCCATTTCTGAGATCTAGCTTAGGTAGCAAAGTATATTATCAAACCCTATCCAGGAAATTCTAAGAAATAAGTTTTAAACTTTCATGGTCAGTGGTGTTTTTCTGCCTTTTTATTTTTACATTACACTCTATTATAGTATCTTTCTTGTTTTAATAACACATTGCTGGTAGTTGGGGACAACGAGTAGGGGAACAGACATACCAATTTGTCACAAAGACCGGGATCATCAAACAGTATGTTGTTTACCTGTGACCCGAATTTGACATATCGCGGATCGGGCTGACAGATTACTGGGTGGAGTTGGGGAGAATTCAGCTGTCATGGTGCACATTGGCACCAATGACAAAGTTAGAGGTAGGTGGCATGTCCTAAAAAATAATTTCAGCAACTAAGGCCAAAAGTTCAAGGCAAGGCATCTTTTTCAGAAATACTACCTGTGCCACGGGCCACACCAGAGAGGCAGTGGGAGATTAGAGAGCTGAATAAGTGGCTCAAAATTCGGTATAGGAAAGAGGGATTTGGGTTTTTTAGAGAACTGGTCTTGGAAGGGTGCAGTTGTATTGGGGGACAAAAGGGCCTGGAAGTTGGAGGAGTATTTGAACTAGTGACTGGGGGGAGGGAGGGCAACTACACATAGAGCGTGCAAGATGGTGAATCTAGAGAGCTGAGAATTGGTTATAAATAAGGGGGGAGGGGAGTGAAGGGAGGCAGTGTAATAGTTAATAAGGACAAGATCAAAAGAATAAAAAGTCTCCAAATTACATGCTGACCAATGCCAGGAGTCTCGCCAATAAAATAAATGAACTGCAATTATTAGGGCTTGTTCACACGGCGTTTTTGTGATCCGTTTTACAGATCCGTTTTACGGATCTGCAAAACGGATCTAACAATTGTCAGTGTGATTAACGTTGAGTTCAATGGCAAAAGCGCATCACTGTTCTCACGGGAGATCGGCGATGTGCTTTTGAGAGCTCTCCTGCACTGCGCTTTTCGCATCCGCTTTAAGAATGGACATGTCAATTCTTATTGCGTTTTACGCAAGTGAAAGCCCATAGGAGATAATGGAGTCCGCTTTTAGCACCTGTCCAAAAGCGCTCCACACATCCGGTACTGAAAATCAGCTGCGCTTTGCATCCTGAAAAAGGGGGGAGCGGTGCGAAAAGCGCAGCGGAGGCTGGACGGGGATCGCAGCGGGGAGCGGGCAAACAGGAGCGCAGGTGGAGCGGTGGCAGCGGGGAGCGCAGGTGGATCGGGAAAGGGTGAGCGGTCGCAGCGGGAGCGCGGTGGAGTGGCGCAGAGGAGCGCAGGGCATCGGAGGTGACGGGCTGACAGGGAGGTGCCGGGAGATTTGAATTGCGGAGAGGTGCCGGGAGATGTGGTGCGGAGAGGTGCCGGGAGATTTGAATTGCGGAGAGGTGCCGGGAGATGTGGTGCGGAGAGGTGCCGCGAGATGTGAAGTGCGGAGAGATCTGAAAACGTATCCGGAAAGCGGATGCGTAAAACGCAAGTGAAAAAGCATTCAAAACGGATCCAAATAAAGTAACAACTGCTGCGTTTTACGCATCCGCTTTCCGGATGCGCTTTTCAACTGTCAAAAACGTATCTGTAAAAAGGATCCAAAATGCTGTGTGAACAAGCCCTTAATGTCCGATGAAAAATATGACATATTGGGGATAACGGAGACATGGCTGGATGAAAGCTATGACTGTGCGGTTAACTTACAGGGTTACAGTTTATTTAGAAAAGATCGCAACAATTTGAATGGGGAGGTATATTTCTTTATATAAAATCCTCCCTGAAGCCAAAACTGCGGGAAGATATAGATACAAGGAATGAGCATGTGGAGTCATTATGGGTAGATATACAGAGGTAATAACAATAAGGGTGTGTTCACACAGCTTATTTGGATGCTGTTTGGATGCTGATTTTTCAACAGCCAGAACAGCATCAAAACCTTGCCTGTAACACACTTGTTCAGAAGACGTTTTTGATGAGATTTTCAACACGGTTTTCACCCACACAACTTAATAGCCAGGACGAAAACCGTGCCGAAAAACGCGTCAAAAGCGCACTGAGAA
This sequence comes from Phyllomedusa bahiana, assembly GCA_025379985.1. Classification (NCBI taxonomy): domain Eukaryota; kingdom Metazoa; phylum Chordata; class Amphibia; order Anura; family Hylidae; genus Phyllomedusa; species Phyllomedusa bahiana. The sequence goes on along the minus strand of JAODAL010001288.1, from coordinate 73,101 downwards.
ACGTGTCTAAAACGTGCAGAGGTTTTAGATGAGGTTTTGAAGCTTTCCGCGCTAAAGACGCTTCAAGAATTGACATGACGCTTCTTTTTCAGCACCCAAAACAGCTTCCAAAGAAGAAGCTCCATGATTACTTGTTAAACCGAAAAACTCCAAGTAAAAATGACATAGAAGGACTTGGGAATCCTAGTGGACAGTAAACTTAATTGTGGCAGCTAATGTCAGGCAGCAGCTGCCAAGACCAATAGACGTGGGGTGTATTAAAAAGGATGCACACATTGAGAACATCATTCTCCCAGTATACAAATCGCTGGTCAGACCACACATGGAATATTGTGTAATGATAATAAAAGGACTGGGTGGACTGCAATACCCAGAAAGATTAGCAAAATTAGGGTTTTTCAGATTAGAAAAAAGATGACTTTGGGGTGACATAATATGTATAGATATATCACAGGTCAATAGATCTGTTTATACCCAGGACTGTATCCAATGAAATGGGACATCCTCTAGGTCCAAAGGAAAGTGAGACAACCCCTTTAACTAAGCTTGATAGCTGGAAGATGAATGGAATTCTCTGAGCTATCAAAAATAAATTGCTAACAGATAACACTCAACCTTTCTCATCCTATAGGCCCTGTAGGTTCATAGGTCAGCAGGGTCCAAGTATTGCAGTTATAATGGTGTGAAAACTTGGCCTCAGTATGGTTGTTAATTTAAACCATCTTGAGCCAGAAACGTGCCCTGTTAACTGATGTCCGATTTTGAGAAGTTTTACTGTGTAAGGTTTGCTTTGAAAAGCAAAGTCTAACTAAAATGGTACTGTTTTTTTTTTTTTCTTTTTACTTTTAATTATGCTGTAGTATTCTTGATCATGCTTGAATCTGGCCAGTCAACGCAGGAGCTGAATTGTATGCTGATACCCACCGTACCTAGGTCGGCTGTCATAGGGCTGCCAACAAGGCACTTTGAACAGGAATTTTAGTGTCTTTGGAGTGAATCTCTCCTATGCTATAGCTTTTCAGCTAAATCTGTTATCTAGCACGTTTTACCATAAATATGACTGACCAGGTGTTGTGCTGCCACTGACGGTGTTTCCAGCTGTCCTCTTCCAGAACAGCGCAGGCAAAATCTGTTGTGTAGTCCTATTAGACAGACTAGAGAATGATCAAACTCTAGATGGAGGTCTTTCTTGCAGGATATGGCAGTTTTATTGCCAGAAGATGGTCAGGAAAGTCTGGCTTGCTAACAAAGACAGTTCTTTAGCTGCTGGGTGTAGTTCCAGTTTTTGTATCCCCTTTGGCAGCAACACAGAGACTGCTGCAGTACGGCTAGCCAGCAAAATTAGGAAATAAGGACCTCTTTTATTTACTCAGGCCTCAAATTCACGGGCATTCCTGTCTGCTTGGAGAAAAGTCAGCCAGCTCTTTCCACTGGAAATCTCAGGAGCGTTGGCTACTTTCATCTGTGAGTGTTCACACACTTGTTTTTAATGTGCTTTATGGAAATGGTGAAACGCTGTGAATACAGACCCTTTCCAAAAAAACATCTGCACACACTAAACATATGCATTGGCGTCCTTAAATAGACTTTCCAGATAAAGCGAAGGAAATAAATATACGGTTTATTTCTAATGAGTAGAATTGAAAATCCTCTCAGATCACGTTAGTGTGAAGTAACTGAACTGCTTGGGAAAAATTAAAAATTTACATTGCGGAGTTAAGTGCTTTCATCTGAAATGCAGTGTACTTACAGTGACACAGAAAACACATTTACACTAAGCAGCATATATTGAGTGCTGCAAGAGAGGATTTATGTCCGCATCAGATATGAGCAGGCTTAAAAAAGGAAAATGGAATTGACAGTATGTCTCATATATTGGCTATTTCCCCATATAAATCGCCAATCCGATTATTGGGGCTCGACTTCCTGTGTCTCCTCACTCATTAAAATAGTGCAGTTTAGCTATTTCTTTGCATACATGAGTAACTCGCCAAATTAACACATTTGAATGGACTAATACAGGTAACTGGCCCTGTGACATTAGGGCGCGTCCCCACGGCACAGGACAAATACCGGTCAGTTTACCCGACCGGCATTTGTCCGATTTTTGTGCTGTGCAAACGGACGTGGGAGAACGGCTTTTCTCCGCAATGAGCCCTTCCCATTTACCTGTTCATATACCGGCCAAAAACCGCACAGAAGAATGTGCATGTAGAATGTTCTTCTTGTGGAAAACCGTGCAGTGGGGACTGCTGCACGCATTTTCCATAGCGTCCCGTGTAAAAGTTTGTGGCCGGTTTTTCAGACGGTTTGCAAACCGTCTGAAAAACGGGCCGCAAACCGGTGCCGTGGGGACATGGCCTTACTAGTTACTGAGGCCTGATGCAATGTTAATAGTAGAAATGACCATGTCCTTCATAATATAAAGAAATTAAAAAAAATAAATGTATTGGGATGTGGTAAAAGACAGATAAAATACATACAGGAATTAGATATGTAAAGAGCACCTATAAATTCATTGGAAAAATTGTTTAATGTTCTATTCTGAAAGCCATAAATATTTTCGATTTTTTTCATCGCTGCGAGTTGTGTGCTAATTTTTTATTTATTTTTTGCAAGGAAGCTGTAGTTTTTATTGGTTCAATTTTAAGGGTACATATGACTTTAAGGCCATGTTAACACAATAGATTTTTAAAGGGGTTGTCTCATCAAAAAAATTTTATGGGATGCATGAATGAAATAATGCTGCTTTGCTCTGTTACTTCCTGGTCAAGCTGTCTTTAATTAGCATATGAGCTCTGTGTATTCAGACTTCTCTGTTTATTAGTCTAGATTAGCAAAATTACCTTCTACCAAGACAGGAGAAGCTTCTGAGCTAAAGTAAACAGTAGAAATTACTGTCTTTTGTCTGAAAGATCAGATAAAACACAAGCTCTCACTGTCCAGAGTTCTGTGCTACACGACCTGTGTGATGTCACTCTCTGCTATCAGATAGAACAAACAGCAGGGGAGAAGGAGTACACAGGTCGGTAACTTGGGAAACTAGAAAGTCCTCAGAAGGTGATAAAATCGCTTGTAGCTCCTTAACAAAATAAGATGAATAAAGCAATATATTTGGAAGACGTCTTCATTTAGTGTTCCCTACATTTTGAAAGCTAATCTTTGTAGTGAGACAACCCCTCTAACGCAGATTCCACATCGTATTCCATGTCAAATTAAACTTCGAAACCAAGTCCCATTCGTTTGAATGGGCAATTCGCACTGTAGTTCATATTATGAATTTTTTTTTTTACCACAAATTTTATATGCAGATTACACTTACATTCCACCTCAGGCAGTTGCAACACAAATCAGCTCTAGAGTGGGGCTAAACCGCATCCAAAAATAGCCTCGCTAAAATTTATGTCCTCAGGAGAAAGCAGAGGATATCACCTCAGATTACACTTTTGTTTGGAAAAAGCCAATGTGTCAACATACCATAACACTTCTTATTCCTTTTTTTTTTAGGGGGCACGTTGACCATAACACAGAAGCAAAATAAACCTCAGACCATTTAGCCACTAAAATACAATAATGGACCCTGTCCATCGGAAGACTGGACCTAATGTCCAGCACCATAAACACTGTACTCTCCCAGTACGGTCTTGCTTCCCTCAAGCCTCTGGGGGGCCAGAGCTCTCTCCTCAGCTCTGCTGCTCCAAACTTCAAGGTAGCAACCACACCCCCTGATTACCTGGAGAGACAGGCTTTTTATAGGCCTGGTAAAACCTGGAACGTGGGAACAGCCTCAAACCCAACTGCAGCCTTTCCAGAAAAAGCCGGCCCATAATGGCTGGGCATCAGCCGTCCTAGGTATGCAGTCAAGGAAATAATTATTTGATCCCTTGCTGATTTTGTAAGTTTGCCACTGACAAAAACATAAACAGTCTATAATTTTAAGTGTAGGTTAATTTTAACATTGAGAGAAAGAATATCCAAAATAAAATCCAGAAAATCACATTGTATAAATTATATACATTTATTTCCATTTAGATGAGAGCAATAAGTATTTGATCGCCTACAGACCAGTTCGACGCTCCTAAGCAACTTGTTACCTGCATTAAAGACAACTGTCTTAAATAGTCACCTTTATAAAAGACTCATGTCTGCAGACTCAGTCAGACTCAAACCTCCACAGCATGGGCAAGACCAAAGAGCTTTCTAAGGATGTCAGGGACAAGATCATAGACCTACACAAAGCTGGAATGGGTTACAAAAGCATAAGTAAGATGCTGGGTGAGAAGGAGAGAGCTGTTGGTGTAATAGTAAGAAAATGGAAGAAATACAAAATGACTGGCAATCGACATCGATCTTGGCCATCATGCAAATTTCACCTCGTGGGGTATCCTTGATCATGAGGAAGGTGAGAGATCAGCCTAAAACTACATGGGGGGAACTTGTTAATGATCTCAAGGCAACTGGGACCACAGTCACCAAGAAAACTATTGGTAACACATTACGCCATAATGGTTTAAAATCCTGCAGTGCCCACAAGGTCCCCCTGCTCAAGAAGACACATGTGCAGGCCTGTCTGAAGTTTGCCAATGAACAGCTGGATAATTCTGTGAGTGATTGGGAGAAGGTGCTGTGGTCATATGAGAGAAAAATGTAGCTCTTTGGCATTAACTCAACTCACCGTGTTTGGAGGAAGAGAAATGCTGCCTATGACCCAAAGCACACCATCCCCACTGTCGAGCATGGAGGTGGAAACATTGTTTTGGGGGCATTTCTCTGCTAAGGGCACAGGGCTACTTCGCCTCAATGGGAGAACAAATGGAGCCATGTACCGTAAAATCCTGATTCGACAAGCTCCTTCCCTCCATCAGGACATTAAAAATAGGTTGTGGCTCGTTCTTCTAGCAAGAAAATGACCCAAAACATACAGCCAAGGCAACAAAGGAGTGGCTCAAAAAGAAGCACATTGAGGTCATGGAGTGGCATAGCCAGTCTCCAGACCTTAATCCCATAGAAAACTTATGGAGGGAGTTGAAACTCCGAGTTGCCAAGCAACAGCTTTAAAATCTTAATGATTTAGAGATGATCTGCAAAGAGGTGTGAACCAAAATTCCTACTGACATGTGTGCAAACCTCATCATCAACTACAAAAAATGTCTGACTGCTGTGCTTGCCAAAAAGGGTTTTATTAAGTCTTGTTTGCTAGAGGGATCAAATACTTATTTCTCACTGCAAAATGCAAATACATTTATATAATTTTTTATAATGTGATTTTCTGGATTTTTATTTGATTTTATTTTGGATTTTCTATCTCTCAATGTTAAAATTAACCTACCCTTAAAAAATAGGCTGTTCATGTCTGTCAGTGGGCAAACTTACTCAATCAGCAAGGGATCAAATAATTATTTCCTTTACTGTAATAGTTTGTAATAGTTTTAACCTATGTAGATGTTGCAATACCAATTATTTTTGAGTGTATTTTGGTATGATAAATAGGGGAAAGGAACTTTTTTTAAATAGTTTTACCTTTTTGTTTTTATACTTTGTTTTCAGATTTTTTTGTGCTCCCTTAAAAAGTTTGAGAACATGAGATTTCTTAAACATGTGTGTAGTAGAATATAATGTATTATATGTTTTACTGTCCTTGTCAGGGTATAATAGGAATACAAACATGGCTATCTTGGGGGTCTTTACTAGGCCTTAGCTACCATGTCAACTGCCCATTACCCTCAACCGGGCCTTTGCAAGTGGGCAACAACTGTATATGGAGCCTGAGCAGACACGCATGCATCAAATAGTGTATGAGGTTAAAAAAAAAACCTTCCAAAAATGTTTTTCAATGTAAATTACCATATGAAAACAGATCATTTTTTCTTACAACCTATTCTTTGCAGGTTCAGTATATGATTACTTGACAATATAGGCCCAGATCCCACAGCTGCACTACTGAAATTCTGATGACAACCATTCCTGTTGTGATTTGTCAGGAACTGTGTTGTCATAGTGACATTGTATGGAATTCAATACATTAACCTTATAGGAAGCATATATTGTTGTATATGGTCATTTGGACTTCCGGGGAATATGTCGCAGTGGAACTTAGCTATTTGAACCTAGCCTAAGCTAAAGAACATGCAGTAAAATTCCAACTGGTTTCACCTTTCTCTCCCTATTACTTGGATTTTTTTGGAACAGAACTGGCATGAACTGCACAATAACTTTTATATGGACATCTCCCAGAGCCCTGGAAAGGAAATGAAGGAAACAAAGCTTTGAGTCACTGGTATGCACATGAGATGGGCAGGAGCATTGTGTTCATTTTCCAAGTGCTAGTGCTGAAGTATGCAAGAAATAAAGCCGATCAATTTCCTTATGACGTGTCCTGTTACATAAATGGTTAACCTTGTGATTACAGGAGTGCCTGCTGTTATGTGCCCCGCTAATAGAAGTAAATCATGGTTCTGCCGCATGGAGTGTAGTTTTTCTTTCTACCAGTAATAACAGCATGTTAGCTCCATATTCTTCCTTCAAGCTTCCTGACAGCAGTTGGTTGCAGCAATGAGTTCTGTTGCTTTGGATTACACATGGAGAAGAGCCCCCTTCATATAATGTTTTGTGTAAGAGCATTAATAAATCCCCCCCAAATCCTGCCATTTCCAACGTGTAATAAAAGGAATTGTTGTAATGGGCATGACTCCAGGAGTGAAGTTTGGTTGTTTTCACAGAGTTAGAAGGCTGCCATCTGGCATTGATAGTGAGATGGTGTTGTCATCAGTTTCTTGATGCAGGAAAGGAATGAATCCTCATCTGTTTCCTGTGGATAAGTAAAGAAGTTAAGATTCTAGTAAAATCTTTCTACCTTAAAGGAACATAGGCTTCATTTATGTTGACATAATTCATACCAGTCCCCGGCTTTCATCTTAGAAATATAATATTTTTTACATTGATGGGACTGGTTGGCTAATTTTTTCCAGGTTATTGAAAGAAAAGTCTGTTATGCCTCCAAGCTTTTCCCTTCGTGCATGAACCTTTTTAATTCTGTGCCCAAATTTAGTTTCTGAAATATTAGGGTAATCCCCGTTACATTATTATTGCAAATCCCACGGTTTGATCCTGTGTTCGGTTTAAAAAAAAAAAAAAAAAAAAAAGATCGCCAATGATTAGCCTAATTAGTGCGCTCATTGATGGGGTTGTACAATTTGTGTTTTTTTTTTTTTTTTTTATAAATTTATGCTGCAGTTTCAGAAACAAAATAACAAAACTGATGCTCCTCTTTGTTCTCCAGCGCTGCTGCTGCTGGTCAGTGTTTCCCTGATCCTGACAGAAAGGGAAGATCTCTCCTTAAGGAGAGCACCTATATAGGTGTGTGGAGATTCGAAATTGCCTTTTTGCCCTCCACGAAGCATCTGCATATCACAAGTATTATGGGAAAGGAGCTAAGAAGCTCTAGCGCCCTCTTTTGGATGTAACAAATCCTCAATTTGCTGTTGACCCACTGGATGTTTGGAAAGCAAGAAGGGATTTTTAGCCAAGCCAGCATCACTCATCTATAGACAGGCTGTTTCGGGGTTTTGCCCCCTTGTCAGTACAGTACAGAGCAGGCAATTTTCAATCTCCACACACCTATATAGGTGCTCTCCCTAAGGAGAGATCTTCCCTTTCTGAGCTAGTTATTGCCTCCCACTCAGCCAAGCTAGCATCACTCTGCTCTGTACTGACGAGGGGCAAACACCCCGAAACAGCCTGTCTACAGATGAGTGATGCTGGCTTGGCAAAAAATCCCTTCTTGCTTTCCAAAGATCCGGTGGGTCAAAAGCAAATTGAGGATTTGTTACATCCAAAAGAGGGCGCTAGAGCTTCTAAGCTCCTTTCCCATAATGCCTTGTGATATCCTGATCCTGAGGGTGCTTTCACACGGTGCGTTTTTGATGCGTTTTTTAATGCGTTTTTTGTGCAGGAAGGTACAGCAATTAATGCTGTACATTGCTGCACAAAAATCGCGGTATTTACCTCGATTTTTGCCACGATTGGTGTGCAGTAATGTACAGCATTAATTGCTGTACCTTCCTGCACAAAAAATTGCATTGAAAAACGCATCAAAAACGCACCGTGTGAAAGCACCCTGACAGTCAGAAAGTCATTGCTGCAGCTGCTGATGAACTGCAGCGTTCATGTGCATTGCCTGACATCACCTGCTGCAGCACTTTAAAAGATGTCAGAAAATATCACGACTGCTGAAGCTCATTACCAGCTTCATCAGTGACGTTAAAGTGACATTGGACTAGGAATAAAGCAGAAGACTGGGGGTGGCAGCAGCAGCAGCAGCACTGAAACATATGTGAGGATAGGAGGGAGCATCAGTTTGGTTTTATTTTGTTACTACAGCACAATTTTATTAAAAAAAACAAAACACATGAACAATTCTTTTAGAACTAAAAAACCTTTTTGGCTTGTTCTCCGCATAAATGTCTGGTAAATAAAGGTTGCACCACTGGGACCCTTCCTTTTTGGGAAAATGGGGCACATTTGACCCATGTTTTGCTAGCAATCCAGGTGCCGAGATGGCCATATATGTGCTCTCTCTGTCTTCAATTTTAAGGAGTTCTGGAAATAGACATACAACCTTAGATCTTAGTGGAGGAAGTCATGTACATTCTCGGTCACCTTTCCATTCATCCTGCATCCAATACAGAGAACGCCTTCTCTTTTATGAGCAAAACAGACTAACCAACATTTAAAAAAAAAAAAAAAAGGAAAAGAAGGTGGTGGTCTGTGATATGGTTGTTTCTGCCACGGAGACGGAGTAAGTTGAGCCTTGTTGGCAAACTTTTCGCATGTATTCTGAAATGAGAATGTCCATAATTTAGGTGATGCTTCAGCCAGTGACTATCCACAGTGATAACTACCTGCCTGTGCAGCATGTAACTGCTGAGGTTAGTGACTGGCTGCACGAGAGACCAACATTGGTAAACTGGAGCAGGGGTAGTGTTGGAGCGGCAGTGCCTTCAGGGTTCAGTAGTTTGATTTTTTTTTCTTTTCTTTTTTAAATCTCTTCAATTGTATGTGCTGTACCCGATGCTACAAAGACAGTAGGTTTACAGGAGGAACAGGTTGATAAAATATTAGCTTCATAGAATACAAATCTCTTCAAGACTCCATAGTTACTGGTTAATATACACATGTATCTTTATGTATTAAATATTGCATGTATTTAAATGTTGGACTAAACATTGGGCGACATGTATGAACAGGTCTGCGCCGGATATCTGCCGTCTTTTCAGCCCGATATCAAACGCAGCCCCATTCATACATGTTTAAATATCCCGCACGCCATTATCAGGCGCATTACATAGCGCCTGCAGCACTTTGTAATGCACCCGATCTCTGGGGGCGTGTGGGAGGCAGGACGCACTAGAACCGTAGCGAAGCTACATACTTATAGCTTCGCTATGGCAATTCTAGGCGCATTACTGCTGGAACAGGTAAACCACTTTCAAAGTGGTATACCTGAGCCAGAAATGTCGTACTAGTGCTAGAAGGTGCCTGATTTTTGACCCTCTGTAGAGCGGGTTCATAAATCAGGCGCATCTAGACTAATATTATGTGCATGAAATTTGGCATTAACACGCCAAATTTCATACATGTCGCCCTTATTTTCTACATGGCCAGTTGTATGTGAAACCTTAACATCCAACAAGTAGGTCTATGTGGATGATATCGCTCTAAAACTATTGGTGTTAGCATTGTATTTATACCGCATCTATTCTTATAGGAAGGCTTTCTTCTTAATTTTGAAACATAACTTTAGAGATTCCTGACCTTTAACATCAAGGTGATTTATTAAGGTCGTGGTTTATCAACAAGATTTAATTCACTGTTGATATTTTAATTTGTGTCCAACTCCAACAACCTTCCTAACAAATAGCAATCACCATAATTCTCCATGTAAAAGCCAAAGTCTCTTCACCACCTATCCCCTCTATCTTGAGAACCATGGGGAAGGTCCTCCAAAACATTACACAGGTTTGCAAGTGCTCACTCTCTTCTGGCAGTGTCTCTGCGATGATTCTTGCTCTTTTGCTATATCTGGACTATTGTATGACCACTTTCTAATGTTGCTTTTGGAGTATTTTATCTAACATTATGGACTGTTCCTACATTTTTTTTGTGACATTGATATAACTTCTATGAAGAAAATAATCATGTATTGAATATTTTTTGTCTGCCAATGCACTATTAAGTTTCTCTCATATGAATTTCTATGGACCCCATATAGGGGCATGGTCATGCCTAAATAAGTCCCCTCTCTGTTGCTCTAGAATCAAGATTTTCTTATGGTAGAAATGAGGGACTTATTCTGGTGGACAAGGAATAACGGTTTTAGGTTGTTTTCATGGTTTGGACCATCAGGCTGTATTCTTTTAGACTTAGGTTTATTCATGAGATAGGGAAGTGATCATTTATTAGATGATCACAGTCTTATGTGGAGATAGCCATCTTTGTTTGACCAATCCATGAACATTTCAGCAGACCTTCATTGAGCTGCTGTTGCTTCTAAGAAGGTTGGAATGCATTATCGACTGACGTAGCCAAGGACAAAGCACTTTTCTGAGCCCCCATTGATGAGCGAATCTGAGCACTACAAAAATCAAGTTTTTTACAGTAAACACTTAATCACATATGTCTGAAGAATTAGGTTTTATCAAGATCAAAACAGTTTGACCAAACAATATGGCCTTTTCAAGCAAATGTTATTTCACTCGATAATAGGTTAAAAACGGTGAGAAGCCAGTAACTGTGATATCACATATGGCTTATATGAAAGGCACAGTCTCCAAAAAAAGGTGATTTACAGATACATTGTAGCAAAGATAAGCATGACCGAAAATACACCTTTATATCATGGCTCATAAAGTTATCGCCACTTTTTCGATGCTTTTTAATGGCTTTGGTTATAACTTAAGGACCGGTAACACGGAAAGCTGTAGTATCATTGTCAAAGTGTACTTTTGTTATAGCTGTACAAAAATAAAAGCAAAGGAAGGGGTACTTTAGGTTCAAAAGAAGACACTAAATAAAAGTAGACAGTTTCCCATTACAGGCAGTTCCCGGATTACGAACAGGATAGGGACTGAAGGTTTGTTCTTTAGTTGAATTTGTATGTAAGTCAGGACAGGTAAGTTTATTAAATGTAACTCCAGCACAAAATGTTTTTTTGTTTTTTTTTAGTTTCGGATAGTGTAGGTAAAAGTTTTTACATTTTTTTGTAGTCTGTGTGCCTGTTAAGAAGATTTCACCTAATTTTCACCTCATGTGCTGCTGTGGCATGCTGGCACTTGTACTTCCACAGCTACTATTTGCTGTGGAATATGGAACTACAAGCGCCAACATGCCACATAAGTCTCCGTTTCTAACTAGGGGACAGATGTAAGTCGGAATGTTGTAAGTCAGGGACTGCCTGTATATTCTGTGGTTCAATGAATAAAACTCTTAGAAACGTGTTGTCCTGCAAAATAAAAGCCCTATGTAGATGAAAAAATAAAGTTATAGCTCTAGGAAAGCGAGGGGGGAAAACCAAACGTGAAAAAAATAGGCCTCGGAGTTAAGGGGTTAAATCTAGCACAAAAAGTGGGCAAGTTTATAGCAACCAATTAGGTGGCTATGTTATTTTTTTTAAAGTGCTTACAAAAATGTGAGCTAAAGTTTAGTTCCTCTATATTAGTTCTGATAACTTTTTTTCTCTGACTTACTGCTGTACACAGCTACAGTTTAATACAGTACATACTATGAGAGTAGATAAGGGCTATAAGTTCCAGAGAGTTTTTTTTTTTTTTTTTGTTTGTTTTTTTTTTTTTTTTTGTGTTCATATTTGTTTTTTTTCCTACTGGACTGATTAAGCTTTATTCACATAATGGTGGATAACCACTTTCATCTTTTCATCTTTCTCTTATTGTCTTGTAGCCCTACATATGTTAACGTGCACATCAGTCCTAATAACTGGCCATCATCATAATCATCCTGAACTTTTGATAATAAATCATAAAGCTGTATTCATAATGGCTTATCAATGTTCCTGTTTCTGGTTTTCTGCTTTTGTCTGTCACTTGAAAGTACCATTCCTACTTTCCTAAGGAAGTTCAACATGTTAATGTTGTTAGAGAAAGGAAGAAATGTTGGAAAACCTCTTGAACTCAAACACAATGCACATTTTTGTGCACTGAACATTTAATATTGCTCTTCTCTAGGATAGCATGCTGCTTATATATTTCTTTAAAAAATAAGTCTGACCAGGCATGACAATAGTGTTGTTTTTTTTCCATAGCCTGCCAGGGTTCAGATCCTATGACTGCATTAAGGTGTTAGCACAAATGGGAAAGTCGGAAATTACTTTCAGCTTCTTACATTATCTGTATATGTTCCTCAGCCGCACATTGCCCATATGGTCCCTATATTTACATTTATAGTATGAAATAGTTTAGTAAATAAATGCTGTCGGGAGCATAAAATAGAAAACACAAAACCATTGAGAGCAAATATGTCCATAAAGTATCAAAATTTATTAAGTATAAAATATGCTAAAGCCATAAAGAGATGAAATGGAAGGACCAACAATGGTCAGGCATGGAAACCTGCATAAACATATAAGCACTTAATATATAATACTAATATTTTCAAACATAAGGCAGTTGATATCTGTTTATAAAAACATATAGGGAAACAAATACATAATACTGGCTTGAATAATACATAATGTGATCACAAGTTCCTAAGCCTTTATGTAATGTTATAGTGAGCAAGACATGAACCATATAGAAGCAGACCACCTACCCATAGTAATAAGACCGACCTGACCCTCCAACATGCGTTTCACGCTTATACATTTATGCACGATTCCATGCCTGACCGTTTATTGGTCCTTCCATTTCATTTCTTCATGTTTTTAGCATATTTTGTACTTCAGAAATTTTGATATTTTATGGGTGTATTCACTCTCACTAGTTTTATGTCTTCTATATAAGTGAAGAGCTTGTCCCTGTACGCTAGGGGGCATTCAATAGTGTGGATAGTGTTAACCAAACGACCAAAATGAGAGCATACGATCATAGCTATTTAAAAATTATATCTTTATTAATACATTACAAAAAGTATATTAAAAGGACGAAAAACTCACGGTACATAGAGAATCACCAAAATGTAATAGCTGGTGAGACACATACCAACCTAACCCTCTATAAAGTGTAAAGTATGTAATATGTATATACTACTATAAATATAAATGCATGAATCTCCCACATCCCAACATCTGACTACTCTAGATACATAATGCCTCTTCAGTAAAATATATAAATCTAATAATGGACAAAGGCATATATCCAGCGATAGACAGTGTTACAGCCCGGGAAATATAGAAAACATATGCGTTAATGCAGTACTTAACCAGTAAAAGAGGTCGTGGATACGTGTCACCATCACCCCCTGAGGAAGCAAGTTACAACAAGCGAAACGCGCGTTGGGGTGCTGGTGACACGTATCCACGACCTCTTTTACCGGTTAAGTACTGCATTAACGCATATGTTTTCTATATTTCCCGGGCTGTAACATTGTCTATCGCTGGATATATGCCATTGTCCATTATTAGATTTATATCATTTACTGTAGAGGTATTATGTATCTAGAGTAGTCAGATGTTGGGATGTGGGAGATTCATGCATTTATATTTATAGCAGTATATACATATTACATACTTTGCACTTTATAGAGGGTTTGGTTGGTATATGTCTCACCAGCTATTACATTTTGGTGATTCTCTATGTACCGTGAGTTTTTCGTCCTTTTAATATACTTTTTGTAATGTATTAATAAAGATATAATTTTTAAATAGCTATGATCGTATGCTCTCATTTTGGTCGTTTGGTTAACAGTACTGTCGGAGAGTGATCTAAATTATGAGAGGGGGCCAGGATAATAATAGGCCTAGCCGAATTATGAATTGGGGAGTTCTATGTATGCGCTTAATAGTGTGGATAGTGCCCAGCCTTAAAAGAGAATTTGCAGTCTAATATTTTGTGTATTCAAAAGCATACAGTAAAAATCAAATCTAATGGAGCCTCTCACCTACTATGAGCCATTTATAATACGACATCTACCTAAGTAACTGTGGGGCATGTAGTAACAATGCCTGGGTGAAACTGCTATCACGTCATGCCCTATTGTTACAGACTTCTATCTTCTTTCCTTTTTCCAATAGACATTGGTGGTCATGTTGTATAGTGTTTTGGAGTCATCAATGTAATGTCATTACAACATATGAGAATACAATTTAAACACTCTAATTTAACCTTAAGGAACACTTAAATTAAATGGGATGGCCCAGTTCCGAAAACTCTTTTCAAGAGTTTCATCTTTTGGTCAAAGTAAAGAGCTGCTAAAAATATGGTCTTTCCCATTCAAGGACTTGCCCAATCTTACAAAATAATGGAATAAAAAGTCATCAAAATGTCGCATGTATCCCAGCAGCACAAAGTTAAGAAATAGAGAATGTTTTTGCTTTGTTTTTTAAAGTACTAAAACATAACGAAAGCCCTACATTTTGGTATCCCCAGAATCGTGCCAATATGTATAATACTATCTATCATACATGAAAAAAAGTTGTGATTCTTAGTTCACATGTTTTGATCAAAAAATGTTTAAGCCACACACGGCTTATAACATGATCTCAAGGCGGGTGGTCCTACACTATCTTTACCTCTCAATAGAGCCAAATTCAGACTTCTCATTGGGTCAACCAACCTCCATTATCCAGACATAAAAATAAAAAAACACCATCCTTGCAAGCATACTGCACTGATAAGACAGCCTGTGAAGGTGGGCAGGGTGCAAGAAACCAAAATGGAGGCATCCCTTCCTCCCTATATAAATTAAAAGCAATATATGCCAAATTCAACGTATAGTTCTGCACAAAAAAAAACATTTCTGAAAAACACAATGTGAACCTAGGTGCCACTGGCACACACGCACACCATTATCAATGGCAATATGTGTAATACAGGCAACATATCATTTATACCGAAGAATGAATGCCATTAAAACCAAACTCCCGCAAAAATGGC
Source organism: Phyllomedusa bahiana (assembly GCA_025379985.1). Classification (NCBI taxonomy): domain Eukaryota; kingdom Metazoa; phylum Chordata; class Amphibia; order Anura; family Hylidae; genus Phyllomedusa; species Phyllomedusa bahiana. Next base: position 57,997 of record JAODAL010001288.1, on the reverse strand, counting down.
ACAAGTAAATTTTTTTCACATTTCATCCCACCTAGAATTTTTTTCAGTTTTCCCAGTACATTATATAGTATGGTCAATGGCACCATTAAAAAGTACATGTCCTGCAACAAAAACCTAACCCTCATACAACTACATAGATGAAAGTATAAAAAAGTTATGACTCTTGGAAGGTGGAAAGAATAAAATAGGCTGCAGTAGGAAGGGTTACTGAATGTAAATGACCTACATAGTAATACAATATTGTACCTCCATTTCAATACTACAGATTTCTAATGTTTTATGTCTTTTAATTTTCAGATGGCGCAGATATAGAAGATGATCCATCTTGTTCATGGCCAGCATCATCTCCATCTAGTAAAGACCAGACCTCACCCAGTCACGGAGAAGGTTGCGATTTTGGTGAAGAGGAGGGTATCCCAGGATTGCCATATCCCTGTCAGTTCTGTGATAAATCTTTCAGCCGCCTCAGCTATTTAAAACACCATGAACAGAGTCATAGTGACAAGCTACCTTTTAAGTGCACATATTGTAGTAGACTGTTTAAGCACAAAAGAAGTAGAGATCGCCATATAAAACTGCATACTGGAGACAAAAAATATCATTGCAGTGAGTGTGATGCAGCATTTTCTAGAAGTGACCATCTTAAAATTCATTTAAAGACTCATACTTCCAACAAGCCATATAAGTGTGCCATCTGTAGAAGAGGGTTCCTCTCTTCAAGCTCATTGCATGGTCACATGCAGGTACATGAAAGAAATAAAGATTGTTCACAGTCTGGCACAAGAATGGAGGACTGGAAAATGAAGGACACCCAAAAATGCAGCCAGTGTGAAGAGGGGTTTGATTTTCCTGAAGATCTCCAGAAGCATATAGCTGAATGTCATCCTGAATGTTCTCCAAATGATGATCGAGCTGCTCTTCAATGTATGTACTGCCATGAACTTTTTGTTGAAGAAACCTCTCTTTTGAATCACATGGAGCAAATTCACAGCAATGAGAAGAAAAACACGTGCAACATTTGCTCGGAGACTTTCCACAGCATTGAGGAGCTCTATAGCCATATGGATAGTCATCAACACCCCGAATCCTGTAATCCAAGCAACAGTCCCTCATTAGTTACAGTAGGCTATACGTCAGTGTCAAGTACCACCCCTGATTCAAACCTGTCAGTGGACAGCTCTACAATGGTTGATGTTGCTCCACCATTGACTAAAAGTCGTGGAAGGAAAAGAGCTTCTCACCACGCTGGTGATGTCAATGCCCCTTCAAACAAGCAAGCGAAAGTCACATACAGCTGTATCTACTGCAGCAAACAGTTATTTTCTAGCCTTGCTGTCCTCCAGATACATCTTAAAACTATGCATTTAGATAAACCAGAACAGGCTCACATCTGTCAGTACTGCTTAGAAGTGTTACCCTCTCTCTACAATCTAAACGAACATCTCAAACAGGTACATGAAACTCAGGATCCAACATTAATCGTTTCCACTATGCCTGCCATGGTCTATCAATGCAACTTTTGCTCTGAGATATTCAATGACCTTAACATGCTCCAAGAGCACATTAGAAGTTCACATGGATTTCCAAATCCAGTTGCAAAAGACAGTAATGCGTTCTTCTGTCCCCATTGCTACATGGGATTTCTCACAGACTCTTCATTAGAGGAGCACATTCGTCAAGTCCATTGTGACCTCAGTAGTTCACGTTTTGGTTCTCCAGTGTTGGGTACCCCAAAAGAGCCAGTGGTTGAAGTGTACTCTTGCTCATACTGTACCAATTCGCCTATCTTTAATAGTGTTCTTAAATTAAACAAGCATATCAAGGAAAATCACAAGAACATTCCGCTGGCATTAAATTACATCCATAATGGGAAGAAATCTAGGGCTCTGAGTCCCTTATCTCCTGTTACTTTGGATCAATCCTCCTTAAAGATGATGCAGACCATTGGTGGCAATCCTTCAAGACCTGCAGGCGAGTACATCTGCAATCAGTGTGGTGCCAAGTATTCATCCCTCGATGGTTTTCAGACTCACTTAAAAACTCATCTTGATACCGTTCTGCCAAAATTGACATGCCCCCAGTGCAACAAAGATTTTCCAAACCAAGAATCCCTGTTAAAGCATGTTACTATTCACTTTATGATCACTTCAACGTATTATATATGTGAAAGTTGTGATAAGCAGTTTACTTCAGTGGATGATTTGCAGAAGCATTTGCTAGACATGCATACGTTTGTTTTCTTCCGTTGTACGCTATGCCAGGAAGTGTTTGACTCCAAAGTCTCCATTCAGCTCCACTTGGCTGTGAAGCACAGTAACGACAAGAAAGTCTATAGGTGCACATCTTGCAACTGGGACTTCCGCAACGAAACTGACTTGCAGCTCCATGTGAAACACAACCACCTGGAAAACCAAGGGAAAGTGCATAAGTGCATTTTCTGTGGCGAGTCCTTTGGCACAGAAGTTGAGCTACAGTGTCACATTACAACCCACAGCAAAAAATATAATTGCAAATTTTGCAGCAAAGCTTTTCATGCTATTATTTTATTGGAAAAACACTTGAGGGAAAAACATTGTGTGTTCGAGGCTAAAACGCAAAATTGTGGAACCAATGGGGCTCCAGAACAAGTGCAGAAAGAGGAAGTAGAACTTCAGACCTTACTGACAAACAATCAAGAGTCTCATAATAGTCATGATGGCAGTGAAGAAGATATTGATACCTCTGAACCTATGTATGGCTGTGATATATGTGGTGCCGCCTACACCATGGACTCGCTTTTGCAAAATCACCAACTCCGAGATCACAATATCCGACCCGGAGAGAGTGCAATTGTCAAGAAAAAGGCAGAGTTAATCAAGGGAAATTATAAGTGCAATGTCTGTGCCCGTACATTTTTTTCTGAAAGTGGTCTGAGAGAGCACATGCAGACGCATCTTGGTCCCGTAAAACATTACATGTGTCCGATATGTGGGGAACGTTTCCCATCTTTGTTAACTCTTACAGAGCACAAAGTCACACACAGTAAGAGTCTGGACACTGGGAACTGCAGAATTTGCAAACTTCCTCTACATAGTGAGGAGGATTTCTTAGAACATTGTCAAATGCATCCCGACTTGAGAAATTCATTGACAGGGTTTCGGTGTGTGGTATGCATGCAGACTGTGACGTCCACTCTGGAACTCAAGATTCATGGCACATTTCATATGCAGAAAACTGGAAACGGGTCTGCAATTCAGACCACTGGTCGAGCGCCCAACCTACAAAAGTTGTTCAAGTGTGCTTCTTGTCTTAAAGAGTTTCGCTCTAAACAGGACTTAGTAAAGCTTGATATCAATGGTTTGCCCTACGGCCTTTGCGCTACATGTGTTAATCTGAGTAAAAGTGCCAGCCCAACTGCAAATGTGATTTTAAGCACTAATAGGCCTTCTCTAAGTCATACTGACAATGTACCCTGTGTAGAAGGTAAAAGTAAGGCCTCCACTCTGAAGACTCGATGTCCTAGTTGCAATGTTAAATTTGAATCTGAAAACGAACTCCAAAATCACATTCAGACTGTCCATAGAGAGCTAGGATCAGAAAACAGTACAACACCACTGAAAACGCCACAAGTGTCACCGATGCCTCGCATCAGCCCTTCTCAGTCTGAAGAGGTAATTATATTGCCAATATATATATTGCCTAACTCTATACCTTATGTTATCAGAGCAGCTGTTTTTAAGTAGATGTGGCATATGCTAGCGCTTGAATAATTTAAAGGTAAAACATATTTTCATTCATTGGTAGACTTTTGGAGTGGGAGAAAGTCATCAAACACAGCACTTTGGAAATTTGGAGTAGTTACCCATAACAACCAATTGGATTCCACCCCAGAATAACTCTGGGAAATGAAAAATGATTGGATGTTGTGCGCAAAGCCTCCGTTTTCCCATTGTTCTAGTTTCTCTTTGAACCATATCCTTATTTTCTCCACATTACTGCTAAATGGCAGTAAAGGATGGTTGCCCCTACGTATAACAAGTCGTTGATTTTATATACTTTAAGCAATATTGGACTGACACTCTTTGGGCCCAGCAAGGGAAGATCTCTCCTTGGGGAGAGCGCCTATATAGGCGTGTGGATATTCGAAATTGCCTTTTGCACTCCACAAAGCATCTGTATATCACAAGGCATTATGGGAAATGAGCTGAGAAGCTCAAGTGCCCTCTGTTGGATGTAACAAATCCTCAATTTACTATTGACCCAATGGGTTTTTGGAAAGCAAAAGGGATATTTAGCCAAGCCAGCATCACTCATCTGTATACAGATGTTTTGGGTTTTTTTGCCCCTCGTCAGTACAGAGCAGAGTGATGCTGGCTTGGCTGAGTGGGCCAGCAGAGAAATTTATTCTGAGAACTAACCTGTCTCTGTAAGATGTGCACAGCTACTTTCAAGTAATATTTGTACATGCAAGGTTTAATAGGATATCTGGTGATTGGTCCTGAAGTTAGCTCCAAAGGAGAATGTCCTCTGCTACACGTTTATATCCCAGAAATATTAAGGGCGACATGTCTGAAAAGAGGCACTTCCACGCCAGTTTTAAGGCGCATTAAATGTGTATAATGCGCCTGAATAAACTTGTAAAAAATCTGGTGTGTGGTATGCCTTGTAGAGCATTTTCAATGTGCCTAATTTAGGCGTGTACCAAAAAAAGGCGCACAGCATATCATTGCTAGCATATTTGATGCACCTACTTTAGGCGCGTTCAAAAGTGTCAAATGCGCCTAGTTCTGTTGTACGACAGTTCGTTTATATAGCGAATACGGCGTCAACAGTTTTTTGGTGCAAAATACACCAAAAATATGGTGCAGCCCTAATGTGAAGTGTATATTATTGTGACAAAGTTTGGGCCCACTGAAGGATTCCGAGGAACATTGGTGGACCAGTCCAACCCTGATTGTAAAAGTCTACAGTGTGTCAGCCATGTCATTCGTGAGCTACAATATTAATGGTAGAAGTTCATATGACATGGACCTGTCTGAGCTTTTATGCACAATGCTGTTGGCACTTTTTTAGTGCTGGATAATGTCACACAATGGACACCTAGGTAATTTTCTGATTTCTTTATTTTGTGACTGTTCTAAACCAAGATCACAATTACAACATTTACTGAAATTTCATGTTTTCCCAATATAGTTAAATTCTGCAGGTATAAGAAACAATAACTAAAAAGCCATTTGTGAACCCTGAATTAATAGGTAGATATTTCAAATGTGTTATGTTTGCTGAAACGGTACTTTTACTTGATTACATCTTGGATAATGTTTTTTGGAGGGGGTCAAACTAAATTTGTGATGGGTACTGCAGGGTAAACTCAATTTAGTTAATTGGATAAAAGATAACTTACAATACTGTAGTTTGCATTTAGAAACAGATTGACTTTCCTTGATGGTATTATTCTTGTAAAAGGCAAGTCTATTCCCCTCTGTATTAAAAAAGGTTACAGACGCCACAGTGGTGGCCACACCTAGAGCATATGGAGAATGGATGGTTGTGTTTGCTTCACGGGACCTTACTTTGATGAGGCGTGACCTGAAGAGCATAAAGGGCTTAAATTATTATTTTGTAATTTTCAGCACCACATAAAATGAGGAATCTGAACGGAAGTAGATTGGAAGCAGCATTGTGCCTAGGGAGTCTCTGCATCACTATGCTTGCTTAGAAGAGAGCGTAAAATCACCACTTACATGTACTACTGCTATAAATATTACATATAGCATATTGCAATAGTCAGTGCAACAAGATGAAATTCACACAGATACACAGATCATTTCCTTTGACAACTTAATCTTGTGGAGAGCACTACAGATTCTATTGCAATAAAAAAAGTAACATCCACATTTGACATTTAAAGGGACACATAGTCATCACTTTCCTAGTTTAATTTTACCACAACATAGTAAAGGTCACATCCTCTGTGAAATATGGGAATTTCCTTGAAGTTCATTTTTTTCCAATGGCTTATGAGCAGATTATGAAAGTAATATCATTGGTGTGTTTTTCGCTGTTGTTCTTCGTAGTCCTCTGTCACTGTAGGTCAGTCTGGCTGTGCCTCCGGTGACTACACTCCCAGTGTCAAACCATCCCACACACTAAAGTCTTCCTTTACCAGCAGTGTAGCAAAATATGGGTTATTTTAATTAAGACTTTGAAGATTCACAGTACATGTCTCTCATATACAATTTTTTGTGTGACATTGATCTGGGCCCTCACCTTAGACATCCCCTTCTTAGGGATTACATCTTATTGAAAATTCAGGAAAGCCGATATTTCCCTGTAGATGATGCAGTATCAAGTGTTGATAGCGCTCAACGTTCTGAGTAATTGAGGGGAGGAGAGACGTTGTTCACTAAATTGATGATTTCTGGATTGCTCCTTGCCAGTCGACTTTGTAGTCCTATGTATCGATAGATCTGTGTGCACTCACTGTGATGTATTAATAGGCCTCAATGAGTATAAAAGAGAGACAAAACATAACTGTTTTAGACTGCAAGTGTAATAGGTTTAAGATAACATAAATACATTCTATAAGCCAAAACATCTGCAGCAGCTTGATAGGACCGTAGACAAAATGTTGACTTAATTTAATGTAGTATAGCTGCGTTATTTTGTCAGGTTTCCTGGAGTTTGGATAGCCTAGTCAGAATCTAGAAGAGCTGGAAGATACCGCTAAACTGTGCCTGAACCTAAACCATTACACTCCAATCAATATTTCCACTATAGAGTGATTATACAGTGGTAGATACCAGTGTACACAGGCTCTGCAGACATTTAAGTAACTATAGTGCAGTTACATTTAGGGACTCACCAGAGACCTCTTCCATGACTGGAATTTTTATTTTTCCCTTTTCTTCTTCATCCTGTCCAGACTGCGATGACTTCTCCTGGCTATGACTCGTCCCTTCAAAATTTACCACACAAACATCTTAGAATTCAATTTTTTTCAAGGGTGATAGGTGGAGAGGTTATGGGGTGATGGGGGGGTTGTATTTTGAGTTGGCACTAGGATGCATAACACAATGATGAAGGAGTGGTGGGAGAGAGGAGTACAGAGCACAGCTTAAAAACTCCTTGGGAAGGGAGGGGGGGACCATCCCCCGGGAGATTGTGTCATAGCTGTGGTCTGTACCCTCCAGAATCGAATTGTGCAGGTTGAACTCCATACCCTGCACCACCAGAAGATCAGCCGCATAGTGCCCTCACCTGTCCTGCTGCCGGCATCCTGACTCTTCATGCTGCTCTGCTGGGAAGAGGGGTCGGCGCTTTGTTACTCCCTCTAAGCCCCACTCCGTTCCCCAGCAGTGCTGAGGCTCCTTACGCAGTTAGTGGCTTCAGGGCTACATCTTTAGACACTGCCTTGCTGCCACTTATAATACAAAGAACTTCCGGCAGCTGTTCACGCACAGGAGGTTTAACCAACCCTTCTGAAGAGCGGGAGGAGACCCCCATTTGCAGGACTTTTCCGCTCAACCTGGGAAGGTTGGCAAGTATGGTTATGACCCATCATAATCCATTGTGATCCATTTTCCCTTTTGACTTATCATACGTCTGTCAAGTTTTCCATGTATATTGTAATGGATCGAAACACATACTACACTAATTGCAGTATGGTAAATCCTTTATACACAACAAATGGCACATTGTTGCAGATTTTTACTTATAAAATTTTGGTTAAAGCATATTCGTAACGGTCATACTGAGGATCATGTATAGGAAAGATACAAAGATGAACAGTAGAGGAAACTATACCAATAATAGTAGATGACAATTTGTACAAAAACTGAACAAAGGCCAGGATATGTCTCTTTATTTTTTTATTTATTTTTTTTTATTTGCAACTGTCTTTTGTATGGAATTCCAATTTTTTGCCATTATAGATTTATAATCCATGGGCTCTAACAAGATCTTATGGATGGTGCTATGTACCTTTTTCCTTTTTAAAGTCCTATACTTAATGCTTCATAAAGGATGTTTAGTGGGAAAAAAAATTCACACAATGATGTTTGCTTTACACTTTCTGTGGGATTCTTGCAGTTGTATATCCACTGTTCAACTGGACGCTTTGTAGATTTCTGTGTCTTGACAGATGGGAAATAGCTCTGTGTGGAGCCCAGGTGATCAGGTGACCAAAGGGGTTTGGCTTTTTTCAGAGTAAGCCTTGGAAGTCACACCCTTTTAGAGTGACTTTAATCCCTGGGGATTGTTTTGCAGGGCAAAAACAGATGGCCTTCAAACCGGGAATGCTGTTCCTTGTTTGCGGAGAAGGGAGGTCACATATAACGCAGGAAAAACACAAATTAGCACAGAAAATATCACATAGAGGGGAAAGAAGACTCATACAAGCCATATGAGTGTTTTTAGGTTCCCCAGACAGCCACCTTAAAGGGGTTTTGCCACGATCTAATGTTGATGTGGGATCCTCCAAAATGGGTATTTAATCACTTTTCTAAATATATGTCATCAAAAAAAGTGAAGCCTGTGAGAGCTACAGCCTTCCTTACATGCCCTTGGTTTCCTGACAGTTTACATTAGACACATTCAGGAGCTGATCTGGCCGTGGTTGCATTGTTTGCACTTCTTATCTGATGGCAGGGAACATGAAGGAGCTCTGTAGGGACTGGGGAGAAAGATCCTGTGTTTTTTGTATAGAGAATCCACTGGTTGTAATGTAATTATCTGAGTACACATGCAGACGCTCTCTGCTCAGCTCCCTGCCTCTCCACCTGCAGTCGTTCCTGAAGGAATGAAAGAAGGCTGCCTGCTGAGTGATGATATCACAGAGGAGGCACTTGTTTTTTTTTAAACACAGAAACAGAACGCCCCTTTTTTTTCAAGCCGCAAGAGGGGAGTATCAGCCTGTTAGGTAAGAAACTCACTTCTTGGCAAAACCCCTTTAAAGAAGCGGTGTAGTCCAATGAGGATGATATTCTGGGAGGATCTGTAACATGTAAAATGAATGTTTTGAAATGTAAAGTAATGCAAAAGGAAGAATTATATTGGCAGTTGTTCATAAGAAATAGATTTATAAGTTACTCATAATAAGACTAATGGATTGTGTCACTAACAGAAGATTTTAGAGGTAGCATTTCCATTCTACATTGTATTCTCTGTGTATGGAGCTCTCATGAGTGGCTATGTGCATTGATCTGTATGTATGTATATATTATGTGCATTTGTACTGTATGTGTGGCTGTTTGTGAAAATACACAAAAAACATCGAGATATGTGATAAGATTTTATCAATAAGATTTTCACTGATAAAACAGGAAGATATTCTCCTCTGTCACCAGCAGTTTGTGTGGTTTTATATAAACTGCTCTATATACTATCCTGCAGCCCTACACCTCCAATGTTTTATGAGCAGACTCCGATGATACATAATTCCCAGTTAGATCTTAATTGAGACTGCCCAAATATCCAGTTAGATAGTAAATCTCCATGTTCTGATTCCATACCGATCTACTTAAAAAATTCAACTGTTTCATTGAATGTAACCTTGGGATGAACTATTTATTTTGTAGTGCTTGGATTGACACATTATACTCTTAAGTATAGGATTCTTAGAACAGCCACTGAGACAGGAACTGGCTATTTCCTTATAAAATAAACTTGCGCGTAATTTATATCTTAAAGCCCATGTTCTTTACAAACCTGTGATAACTATATAAGATCGCTTATGTTCCTGTTTTCCCTTATCTCTCTTCCTGGAGTAAAGATATGGGTCTTTTATGCTACTGAAGGATTATTATTTCTGTGTCTAATTCTCTTCTTCCTTGGACTTATTTTATTTATATAGCACCATTTTATTCCACAGCGCTGTACAGAGATTGCCATTATTCACATTGGAGTTTGTTCACATTGGGGCTCATGATCTCAATTTCAGCTCCAACTATCTGTATGTTTTTTGGGGTGTTGAGGAAATCGCAGTACATGAAGGAAACACGGGGAGAACATACTTCTTGCAGATGTTGTCCAAGGTGGGAATGGCGCCAAAGACCTCAGGGCTGCAAGGAAACAGTGCTAACCCCTGCACATACAGTACATGATGCCCAAATTGACTTTGCTGCTATGCATTTCTAACAGTCAACCCTCCATCCTAGGTAGTGTCGATGTCATTGCAGCTGCCACATAAGCTATTCATACAATACCGTCTTGTGCTTTGTAAAACATTCCACTTTTTGGTTCTTTGTTCTTGTGTTTTGGGGGGTGGACAATTAGGGTAAGTAGGGGCTAGTCAGGGACTACTGTTAAAAGAGGCGGTGGTAAAAAAAAAACCAGGAGACCAATTGGGGAATGTGGATGTTTGCCTTACACTATACTGGTTTCCCCAGAATAAATATTTTTCATTCATCCAAAGGATATGTAATAAGTCTTTGATGGGAATCCCACCACTGTGACCACCATGATTGTGTTCCCATTTTAACAGAGTCCCCGTTCTTCTTTATTGTGCTTGGGCAGTAAGGAAGTCTTTGAACAGAGTAGCAGAGGGCACGTTTAATCACTGCTCTGTTAAAAGTCTGTTGTGCTGACCAAGACAGCCAAGTAAAGTGCTCGTTACAATCATGGGTGCTATAGACTTTGAACAGAGCACATATTTGGCCACTGCTCTGTTCAAAACCTTTGTACTGCACAAGCAACTATTTCAGTGATTTGTGGGGGTGATAAATGTCTCTGGTGGGAGAACCCCTTTAAAACTGATCATGTGATGTGGTTACATAAATGTATCTTCCTACGGCGCTGCTGTTTTTAGTATCTTTAGGGCATGTCCCCACGACAGGTTTTACAGACGGTTTTCGGTTTTGAAAGCCGTCTGTAAACTGGCTCTCAAACTTTATAACGGACCTTAATGGAAAATCTGTGCAGCAGTCCCCACCGCACAGATTTTCCGACGGACGTTTTTTAGGCAGCTGGCGGTCCGAAAACATTGAACATGTTCATTCTTCCGCCTGGTTTTCTCTACAAACCGCGGAGAAAAGCCATCCCCCTGCAGCTGTGTACACGGCCCCAAAACAGAGCAAATACCGGCCGGATTATCCGACTGGAATTTGCTCTGTGCCGTGTAAACGGCCCCTTACACTCCCTACGTGTCTACACGTGTACATTCTTATTTTACTGCTGGGTCCGGAAAAGGTCATTATAAAACAACATTGGAAAAACGATAATATTCTACTAGCCTCTATGCCCCCACAGCTCAAACTTCCAAGTGCCACTTCAAAATGACATAGCCATGAACTCCATTAGCTAGACTGTGCTGATGTCCAAGTACAAGTTCCAGGGCACTAGTGTAAGGGAACATCTGAGACTATCCGTTCCTTAAAATGGTTTTACTTCGAGGTAAAATCCCCTGCACTGTAAGCTCGCAGCTAGCTTCACCCACCTGCTGGTTGTTCACAGGTTTCTACCTATTCAAAGTAAAAGGTTGAATAGGCCATAAGTGGGCGGGACTAGTTGCAGGTGGGTGTGGCTCACACCTGCTTATGAATTAAATGGACTCTTCTCTGGCAGAACAGGCTTCAAATTACCAGATTTGAGTATTAATTACTCTTAATCTACTGCACCTTACAGAATAAGGGACACAGCGCTGGAAACAGCATGTCTGTCACTGGCTTGTGCTGCCTTCAGCAATGAGGGCATAAACTATGTGGCAGGTTCCCTTTAACAAAGCCACCAGAAGAAAGCCCTAGTTTAAATGATTTATAGACACTCATTGCCTTAACTGCCATCAGTGTTGTGCTAACAGCAAAAAGTTGCTATCTCAGTCCTATTGAAGCATAGCATTTCAGGACACAATCTAACTTTTCATCTCTGACATTATGTCTTAGATGACATACTGAGTAGTCCTTATAAGCAAATTGAGTTCCTCCTTGCATTAAATTGTTGGGCAAAGAGTTGTCTACCTTTCAATGCTTAAAGGGGTATTCACATTTCATTAATTCTCTTTAAACATGTAGACAAAGGTAAATAAAAACTATTATCAAAAACATTGCTGTTCTGATTTTGCTTCTCTTCAGCGTTAGGTTAGGTCCACACAGCACAGTAATATCTTTTGCCGGATTCAGTATTTTTAGAATCTGACGAAAATCCAACGGTACTCTGTGATGTATAGACAGCAATAAAAAGTAGTCTACACACTACAGATTTTTTACGATCACTTTTTAAATCTGGCGGATTTTAAAACATGTTGGATATTCCCCCCGGATTTGCCATCGGTCCCATAAGCTGACGGAAAATTCAGGAAAAAACGACCACAGTTTTAGTGCAGATCTGCGCCAAAAACCATGGTCCAGCAATGTTAACATGCAGTCGGATTTTGGACACCATTTTAACATATACTGTGTAGACAGCCTTAGGAACAGATCTCATCTTCTGCTTTTGTACACAAGCTTCCTTAGTTACTGGCCACCTCTCTCTGCTCTAACAGTCTGTAGCAGTGGCCAGGACATTGATTTCACACCTTGCTGTGTATTATGTGCATGATGGAGCTTGTTTACCTTACTTACTGAAAACTTTAACTTGTGCACTGCTGTTTATAAACCGATAGCACTTATGTCCCTCTAATAAGCTATGCTTTTTCTAGCTGAGCCTATATACCCATTACTGCTGTAGACCTGTCCATAGCCTAATCATTAAGTATGAGCCTGAAGCCAGGTGAGGCTCAGTGAAACAGCATGGCAAGACAACCACTTTAAGTGAATGTTTATGTAAAATACAAACTTATTGGCCAGTTTGTACTTTGTAAAGTATGTGCAATTTAAATGGTTAATACTATTGGTTTAAGTAAAGACAATTTTAAGGCTGGGCCTTTATGATTAACATGATCAATCTGATGAATATTAGGCTATGTCTACACTGCAGTGGACAAAAAACGACCTGAAAACGAATTACTAAAAACGTTCATGAAACTGAGTTTTCTGTCCACTGCCTGTCAAAAGCAGCTGAAAAAACGTCCGTTTTTTGGTGCGTTTTTCATGTTTTGGAGTGTCTTTGCTCTGCTTTTTAATGTATGCGCAAATTAAGCCATTGGATGTAAACTACACACCACAGGTGGAGTTAACATATTAAGTAGTCACTTCCTTTAGATCACTGTAGCCCTTTTGAGCACATTGTCCTTTGTGTGCTGCTGCTGCGTGCTACTACTTTATTAAATTTTGCACCAGATTCTTGCACCAAAATCCACAAAAACCCACATTATCTTTGCATACAGCAAGATAACTGTATTAGCATCAAAATCTGTAAAGAAAAGGATTTTAGCGCCAAAATCCCCAAAAACGCATTATTGCGCCAAATTCCGTAAAAAAAATATATTTTTAGTGTCAGAAGCGAGATCACTTTATTAGCGCCAACATTTTTAAAGATATTGATCTTAGCGCCCAAATCCGTAAAAAAACGGATTCTGGCGCCGAAATCCGTAAAAAAAACTATTTTTTGGTGTCAAAAGCTAGATCACTTTATTAGCGCCAAAATCTGTAAAGATACGGATTTTAGCCCCAAAAGCCATAAATAAACGGATTCTGGTGGCGAAATATGTAAAAAACGTATTTTTTGGCGTCAGAAGAGAGATTACAGATTTTGGCACTAATAATGTTAAAATAAAATTATTTTTAGTGCCAAAAAACGTAAGAAAACGGATTCTTGTGCCAAAATCCGTAAAAAAACGTATATCTGGCGTCAGAAGCGAGATAACTTTATTAGTGCCATAATATGTTAAGAAAAGGATTTTAACACCAAAATCCGTAAAAAAAAAAATGATTCTAGCGCCAAAATCCGTAAAAAACGTATTTTCAGCGTCAGTAGCAAGATGACGTTATTAGCGCCAAAATATGTTTAGAAAAGGATTTTTGCATCAAAACCTGTTAAAAAAAAAAAAAAAAAAAAAACAGATTCTGATGCCAAAATCTGTAAAAAACATGTTTTTAGCGAAAAAAATATGAATTGCGCAAAAATCGTTAGCGGCCAAAGCATGATCATTTTATTACAAAAGGTACAGACAAGGGCACATCAAACACTTGTATGCAAACTTGATAAGATATAACCTTTGTTACACCCACTATAGGTGGGACTTGGGTCTCTTGGGAGGGTTTTCATTGAAAAATCGCGGCAAAAAACGCAGCGAAAACGCGCCAAAAGACATCCAACGCTTTCCATAGACTCCTGTAGTAAATTTTCTGCCCGGCTCTGGCGTTTTTTTAGAGCATGTTGCAAAATACGACCAGTAAAAAGAAACTCAGTGTAGACAGCAGGAGGATTTTACATTAGAAGTCTATGGGAGATGATTACAGTCCGTTTTTCCAGCGTTTTCAGAAAACGAAAAACGCTGAAAAAACGGACCTTTTTCTGTGCAGTGTAGACAGAGCCTTAACGTTTTGAAATTCCTAAAAATTTTAGTATTTGGATATTTTATACTGATAACATTTAAATATAGCTCTGGAAGTCATCTGGCTAATTGTTTTAAATGGGTTTTTTTATACTAGAATAAAAAACAAAAATTGAAAGCTGACTAAAAAATAGGTATTCGATCAGTTAATACACTAGTGATCCCCAACCTGTGGCTCTACCTATATGACATGGTGTGGTGCTTACATTTTATGCCAGCGAGATGTCGCTATGCATACGTATGTGACTGTTTTCCTGACTTTATAAAAAGTTGTAAGTGCCAAATACGGCTAAAAGTATCTCTGCCCATAAATATGCCTACTTGGCTAACTTGAGTCACAAAGTAGCACATGCAGTGCACACAGTAATTTTTTGGCGAGCAAATACCTAGTGACTCATACTGAAACTGTATACACCGTTATTTCTCCTAAAAAATAAGCAAAAAGAGGTGTTAGGGGTCTGATTCTTATGGACCTAAGACTGTATTCCCAGACAATGGTAAAGTATATGAAAGAGTTTAATACAGACCTGAATAGTAAAGTTATCCTGTCATTAATACCACATGGCGAACACTGTAAAATTGAAGCCCAAAAAACAATGGTGTCACTGCATTTCCCCCGCCCCCCATATTCATGGCCCAATGCTAAAAAAAAACATGGAACACCTGTGAGCCCAGAATGCACAATACACCCCTAGATGAGATCCATGAGAGGTGTTGAATCCAAAATGGGGCAACTTCTGGAAGGTTTCACCTGTTCTGTTACTTTGGGGGCTTTATAAATGCAACATAACATCCATCAAAATATGCATTCCAAAAGCCAAATAGCGCTCTCTGCCATACACCTGAATAGCAGTTTGCACCCACATATAGGATATTGCCGAACTTGGAAGAAATTGTGTAGAAAATTTGGGGATTCTTTTATTCCAGAATTACTTGTAAAAATGAAACAATTTTAGCTAAAATTGCAGATTTTTGGAAAAAAATAAAATTTTTCATTTTCACAGCCTAATGCTAAAAATGTTTGTGAAAGATCTGTGGAGTCAATATACTCACTCCACTCCTGGATATATTCCTTAAGGGGTGTAGTTTCCACCAGAGGGGTTTTTAGGGGTGTTTTAGCACCTTAGGTTATCTGTAAACTTGTAATGGCTCCTAAAGAAAATCCTAATGAACATGAGACCCAAAAGTCCAATTGGTGCTCCTCCTATTCTGAGGCTTATGGTTGCGTCAAATAGCGCACTAGGGCCAAATATAGGATAGCTCTAAAAACGGTAGAATTGGGGGAATGGATGTTGAGTTGCATTTCCCAGGTCACATCTACTGTGTTCCAGTGGCCAATGGATAAAAATTGAAAATCTGCAAAAAAAATGTTAAATTTTGAAATTTCGCCTCCACTTTGCTTTAATTTCTGTGAAACGCCCAATAGAGTAATTAACTTCATAATCCTGTTTTGAATACTTTAAGGGGTTTAGTTTCTTAGATGGAGTCATTTATGGGGGTATCTAATATACAGGCCAATCAAAGTCACATCAGAACTGGACTGGTCCCTAAAAGGAATCTATCTTGCTTTTTTTCTTGAAAATGTGAAAAATTACTACCAAATTACTAAGCCCTCTGTCGTAAAAAAAAAAAAAAAAGACATTTAAAAATTATGCCAACCTACTGTAGGCATATGGCAGATGCTAGTTATAAGCTATTTTGTGTGGAATAACTGTCTTACACGCAGACATTTTTGAACTTTGAAAATTTGTTCAAAATTTTCACTATCTTTTGATATTTTTCACAAACAAACAAGGATTGTATGGACCAAAATTTCTTACTAACCTAAAGCATAATGTGTCATGAGAAAACAATATCTGAATCACATGGATAGGTAAAAGTATCAAAAAGTTATTCTCGCATAAAGTGACACCCCAGATTTAAAAAATGGGGCTCTGTCAGGGAGGTCAAAACTGGCAGCGGTGGTAAGGGGTTAAAAGAAAGACAAATGGAACAATATAAAGCAAACTGACCCAGTGCCCAGTCATATATTTTATGTAAAATTGGAAGAAGTGAGGTGAACAAAAGGAGGGAAGAAGGATAAAAGAAGAAAGGTGATGCATAAAGGCAAACCAGCATACCTAGCCCATCAATCTGCACTCGACCCAGACCTCTTTGAGGGAGTGACTATCATGCTAGTATTGTCCTACATGCAGTAGAACCCTGAAATATTACAAAGTAATGCAAGGGTTTAAGGAATACTTCAGGCATCATTTATGAAAATTGTCTAAGGGCCTGTTCACATGGCTTATTTTGACATGGTTTTGGACGAGGTTTTCAGAGCGTTTCCTCACCCAAAACCTCATCCGAAACGCTTCCAAAACTTTAATTTCATTGATTCCTATGTAAAACCTTGTTGTAGTTCACACACGACAAGGTTTTTACACGCTTCTTTGGAAGCGCTGAAAAAGAAATGTCACGTCAATTCTTGAAGCGTGTTTTAGGCACGTTTTTGGCGCGTTTTTTTTTCCTGGCTATTGATTTGTATGTCGATAACCTCATCCAAAATGTCGCCGAGAAACGGCTTTAAAACCTCTTCTGAAGAAGTGTGTTTCAGGCGAGGTTTTGGGAGCAGAAACACTACGAAAACCTCGTCCAAATCCACGTCAAAATAAGCCGTGTGAACATACCCTAAGACTATCATTGTTGTCCAGAGCTCAGCTTTCATTTCTTTTACTGCTCTGGAAAAATGAAAGCTGAGCTCTGGTTGATTGTTATGGGCTACAAGGACAGTCTTGTTCTCAGACAGTTTTCATAAATGAGGCATATCTTGTTGGGTAATTTGATAAGTAAAGTGCACCATACTGCGAATATCCCTTTAAGAGCCAGAGCTTCAATAAGGTGGGTTCCGAACCTCTCTGTGGAGCTAGGATTGGGGTTTGTCACCTGATTTATATACATCCCTATTGGCTATTTATTGTAAGTTGCCTCAATTAAAGAAAAGCAAGAAAAAAAATAAGCTTCTGTATAAGGCAAAATAATGTTAGTATTTTATTGTTCTGCCCAAATAAAATGGCTTAATGGCATGATGATGTCCATCTTTATAGACTTCTACAGATTTTTGGCGACATGTATGGATGGGGCTGCGGCAGAAGTCTGGCGTCTTTTCAGCCCAAGAACTAGCGCAGCTTCGTTCGCTATATTTTTAAACGGGCGCACTCCAGTATCAGGTGCATTATAGAGTGCCCGCTGCACTTTGTAATGCGCCTGAGATCGGGGGTGTGCTGGAGGCGGGGCACACTACAACCATACTACAAAGCTATGCATTTATAGCTTCAGCATGGCAAATCCAGGCGCATTACTGCTGGAAAAGGTAAACCACTTTTTAAAGTAGTTTACCTGAGCCAGGATATTCGCTTTTGCGCTAGAATGCACCTGATTTATGACCTGCAGTAGATCGGGTTCATAGATTCAGGCGCATTCTACACTACTATTGTGCGCAATAAAATTATCTGGGCGCCAAAAATCATACATGTCGCCCTTTATGTCCAATTTAGGTTGTGAGACTAATGTTCTGTTCCAGCCTTTTTATATGCATTTCCAAATATTTCCATCAAGAATGTCTTGCTTTGTTGTCAAATAACCCTCAATTTCTGATGAAGTGAGTATGAGCTTTTATTATAAGAAAAAGACCTAGGAGTAGTAGGACGTTTTTGGATGGTTTGTTATATATAATAAAATGCATATGCTGCTGAACAAGTAAAATCTGGAGAAAACAAATATCTCTGAATCTTGATTTAACTTAAAACATTTAATTACAAAAAAGTTAATTTATTTATTAATTTTTTTCCAATTATATACAAAAAATTGATATCTTGTTTCTATAATATTGTAGAAAAAAACCTATCAATGCATCAAATGTCAGATGGTTTTCTACAATGAATGGGATATTCAGGTTCATGTTGCAAATCACATGATTGGTGAGTGCAGCTTGTTTATTCAATGACTTGCAAGAAATGGAAAGCTTTTTCTGAATTTTCCGGCTTGAATCTTCCTTTTCTTATTTGGTTATATTGCCAGTAGGCTAACAAATATCCAGAACTGAGGGGTCTTGCTGTTTCTGGTCAATAGTATTGGCTTGTACTTGCTCTCCTGCCTCATCTGCTAAGTGGAATGTTGTATTGTTGGTTAACATAACAGTTTATCACTATAAGTAAACCACCCGATCATCAAATTTCTATACTCACGTTCTCATCTCCTAGATATCGATTTAAAAATTAATATTCTAGGTACTTGTAATTACCACTCGGGGGGCGCTTAGATGCAAACCGCCTGCTGTTTTTTTTATGCATTGGGCCGGGTTCACACAGGTTCATTCACTTTAAGTGACATGTCACTTTTTTTACTTTTTTTTTACAGGTGCGCACTGTGTGCCGGGAATACAGCGGGAAATCATAGCACTCAATGATTGCTATGATTTTACTGTGTTTGCGGGACCTACTTTGGGCGCATTGCCGCACAATCATGCCCCGCAAATGGAACTGTGTGAGCCTTTCCTTTATTCCATGTATAAATAGTACGCACTTGGCACTGAATAATGGCTAATCTTATCGTTTTACATTATGTAGTGTTTAGAGCTTTGTTTGATGCAGAGCTCCAAATCACCTCCAAGATATTGGGTTTTTTCACTGTAAATGTCAAAATGGAAAAAACTTATTTAAAAAAAAAATATAGGAGAAAAATTAAAATTGGGTGTGGGACGAAGGAATAGTAGAATCTGACTTTAAAGTCCTGGAATGGAGCACAAAACAGTTGCATTGATCATGAGGTCTCTTGGTGGAAATGGTGTCACTTGTTCCTATATTACCTAAAGGAAGCTAAGATACCTTGTGTTACTACAGTAAACTTTTGATTGAATATTAGTCCATCCAGGATCTCATTTCATGAATATGCTTCTGTTTATTGAGAACAGCTTCCCATGAACGTTTGCCAATGCTGCAGCCTCTAAAAAAAAGAATGATATGGTAAACCTTGACCAAAAACTAGCTACCTTATGGCAAGGCCGCAGTGTAAACCATACTTCTCCAGTAGAGGTGCAGTCCTTGAAACACACAGAAGGATTGCCTGGGACTGCATGGGCAATTAAGTTCTGTAAAATAAACAACCATGACACACTATGCTACTTAAACAGTGTGCTAAACACTGTACATAGTGCGAGGAGCCATGTTAATAATGTAGTATGCTGGCTGCTTATTTTGCACTTTCTACATCATGACCGCTCTTAATGATTCCCATACCTGAGACCGTTACCTAGGTCGATCTCCAATCTCATTAATTAGTCTGCAGCATTTCTACATATAGAACAGGGATAGTAAATGGCAAATTAAGGGATTTTTTGTTTTTATGTTCACTTACTTTTATTTGTGTCCTTGGTGAAGCCTTTGGAATTATCTGGATTTCTGCATTGATTACTATGAAAACAGGTCTGATTATCTCAATCATAATTACAGATGAACACATTCTGACTAAACTAATAACATAAATAGTTATAGTTTCAATTTCTTTGATTAAGCACACTGAGTAAAAATACACAGTACAAGAAGAAAAAGTAAATGAACCCTTGAATTCAGTAACTTACAGATCCCGCTTTAGCAGGAATTACCGTATTTTTTGGACTTTAAGGCCTCGTTCACAACGGCTTATTTTCGCCGCGTATTTGGCCGACGGATTGACGATCGTCAATCCTTTCGGCAAATCCGTCCGAAATAAGTCACAGCCTATTTTTCTATTGATTTCAATAGAAAAATACGGCTGTCGTCACAACGACGCATAGTTCCGTTCCGGATTGCCGCCGCGGATTGACGACGGCAATCCGGTCGGAAAAACAATTCACATGTCAATTACTTCCGGACGGATTCACCACCTTCAATGATTGTAGATGGTGGAATCCGTCGGGAATCAGTTTCAAATAGTGCACAACTTAGTGGCACGTATTTGCAACTGATTTTCAACTGATTTCAGAACGTATTTACATCGGAAATCCGTTGTAAATACGTTCTGAAATAAGCCGTGTGACCGAGGCCTAAGACGCACCGGACCATAAGACGCACCCATCGTATTTGGACTTTAAGACGTACCACCATTTTCCTCCCAAATTTGGGGCAAAAAAAGTGTGTCTTATAGTTTGAAAAATACGGTACTTCCACTAAACATTTTTGTAGTTGCAACTTGCACATTTGCACAATGCTGAGAATGAAAGTGGCCACCAACCATGAAACACCATGGAGCATGCAGGTGGTCTTTCTTTGGACAGCATTAGTTTTCCATCAACACCATTATTGTTTTTAGCAGTGGATACATGAACAGAGGTTTTTGCAGTTTGCAGAGTTGTCTGTTGGTCCTTTGCTGTTACACTTTTAGGATTGTCTTAGGTAGAGCACCAGCAGTCCTGTATTTTTTCTAGTTAATTGACTAACCTCTGCTTTGATGTACACTCCAGTCTTTAGCAATGCTTTTGTAGGCTTTTTTTCAACTCACATGTCTCTGTACCACATCTTCTGAGGCCTTTTGAAATTTGTTAGTATCGAAGTATGGTCTACACACTTTCTTAAGAAGAACAGATTTGTCAGTAACCAGGCTTTGTATGCTTTAATTTAACCCTCCCTGACCCACAGTCGGCATGCCTATATTAGACATAATTCCAGTCCTGACTGTTTAACCACTTTGATGTTGTTGTCAATAGCAACCTCGGCACCTAAGCCATTAAATGGGTCTCTTATGCACCATTTTGGTCCATGGTATAATAGATGAACAGTAAAGGCACGTTACACTGTAATACATTAGTATAACAGAGCAGTGTATAAGCTATGACATGTTGGAGTCTCAAGGGTGAAATAAACAAGTTAGTGAAATAAGTTTTTGAAAACCAAAAAGAAAAAAAAAATTAACCTTAGCTATCCCCAATGATGAATCCTGTTACAAAAAAAACCCAAATATTTAAAACCTCCTTCTGGCAGGTGCCACTTGGAGAAGTCAATAACACAAAAGTTCACTTTATTTTTCTCCCCACACTGTGGATATCTAGGACAGTACAATGGCTTCTCCATTACTAGTTTTAATTAGATTATGTTTGTCTATAATTGTGACTTGGATAACAATCAGACATTTTATTAGTAATGAATGCAGAACTTCAGGTAATTCCAAAGGGTTCACTTACTTTGTCTTGCATCTGTATATATTTTTGCTTAGTTACAGAAATATTGAAACTTTGCATTAATTTGAAATTTAATTCATGAAAAGGAAATGTGTGCAGGTGGGAGGACATACTCTTAGCTATGCATTTGCAATTGGAACAGTAAGCCAACATCCGTAATTGCAGGCACAATCCCAGCTGAGCAATAGAAAATATATGTAGAAACCTAAAAGCTAAGATTTGTCTTTGTAGCTGAGGCCAAAAGCAACCATCTTTAGTACTAAATAACCTTCCAACTAACATAGTCTTAGTAGTCCCATGTTTAGAAATTACATTTACCAGTAAGGGCTTTGTCTTCAAGCTTCAACAACCTGGAGCAGTTTAAAAGACTCCAAATCTCTGAAGCCTTTTCTACATTTAGTTGGTACATCGGGTTACTTGTATTGATTTGATTTTTAGGCAAAGGGATAATAGAAGAGCAAATTTTATTCTCTGTTGCTTCTATTGTAGTAATATATTCCACATCTTAAATAACCAAACCATAGGTTTTGTTAAAACCAGTATATGGAAGATAGTTCTGTGGAAGGGGCTTGAAGTCACAATGGTTTAATGAACATTTGAGAAGATAATGGTTGCTGTGGGGCTTAAAACTGTTTTAGCATTACAAAATATCTGGCAGAATGTTTTCTGCTATCCTCGGCGTTCTGATTGACAGTTACTAGAGGGGCAGGGCACATGCACAACCACTGCTTCTGTCTTGCAGGGATTTTGGGACCATTTGTTATTAGTGGGCGTTTTCGCAGTTAAATTCACACTAATCAGACGTGTTTCCTACGGTATCCTTTGTACAGGATACAACTTTTGTTAATAGTACAACACCTGTAAAGATTTGTTTCTGGGACTTGGGATAGATAGGTCATCAAAATAAGATGGGTAGAGGTCCAACTCCTGGTTTCAGTGAGTTTCATGACCCCTTTAAAACTACTACCAAAAGTATAAAAGAGTAGAACTGTGTTTGATAAACAATGAATGACATGGTACACATATAGGCACAGACATTGGCATCCATTATTTAGAAGTTTGCAGGAAGGGGAGCGCTCCTGTCATGAATACTGAGGACTTGTAGGCATGGCCGCCTGGGTTACTTCTAATCCGCTATTTTGTAAATTTAACTTAACTCAATGTTTTTGTGCCACTTTGCCTAGTAACTTAGAGGACCTGGCATTACAAATGCTGTCCATAAAGGGGTTTTCTCGCCACATTGATTAGCTTTAAACATGTGGGCAAAGGTAAATAAGGACTACTACCAAATACGTTGCTATTATGATTTTGCTTTGCTTAGGTGTAAAGGAGATTTTATCTACTGTGGTGTACACAAGTTTCTCTATCAACCACCTCTCTCAGTTCTCTCTCTGCTCTGATTGCTCCAAGCTGTCTGACCATTGTGACTCGCTCCCTGCTGAGTATTATCTTCAGCACAGGAGCTTGTTTATATAAGTTACTGACGAGCTTCAACCCTGTAACTTTGTGCACTACAGTTTATAAACCTCCAGCAGACATGTTACTGTAAGGCTATGTTCACACGGCTGATTCATGCCGTAATTGCGGAACGGATTCCGCCCACAATTATGCCATGTGGGAGGCGGAGGGGGGGAGGGAGGGGCGGTAGCCCGCCAGCCCCATAGACTTTCATTATCCACGGCGCGTATCCCGCCGGGATAATGTGCATGTCACTGTCTCCCCACTCGCTGTATTTCGCGAGCTGGGAGAGGAGACGGAATCCATATTTCTCTGAGAACTGTCGATTGCCGTAATGTCTGGGACAGATTTCGGCCGTATTACAGCACAGTACAGCGCACAATATGGAATGAAATCCGTCCCAAAATCAGCCGTGTGAACATAGCCTAACGGGCTCAGCTAGGAACAGCAGAGATAAGTCAGGCACTGCTATAGAGCCACCCACAGCCAGACCAGGAAGTGTGGGCCTGACACTGCCTGTGGCTCTGTGAAGCAGCATGGTGAGAACACTCCTTGAACTGGGCTAGCATGTCTTAATGACAGAGCCACTTTAAGAAAAAAAAAAAGATCAATCTAATAAGTTAAGGAAAAAACTAAATGAGGAAATTAAGTGAAAATTTAAGTGTCTTTAACAGAAAATGATTTGTGTGTCTTCTTGTATGAAACAAACTAATGGGATTTTGTAATCTTCTGGGGCAGTAAAATATGATTATTTGTTTCGGTCGACTAACACTTCCTCGCTGTATTTATCCCGTCTCAGGCATTTACAGAGTTATTCTGGCATAGTTTCCCATTGTATACAGTCTCCATCCGCTCACTTGAATAAGATGCAACGGTCATGGCAAAATCCTGCTAGTTGTCGTTAATAGAAACTTCATAAAAGTAAAGACATAGATTGACCAGCATAGTTTCATAGTTTCATAGTTTGTAAGGCTAAAAAAAGACAAGTCGTCCATCTAGTTCAGCCTGTTGTGCTAAGGTGTTGATCCAGAGGAAGGCAAAAAAACCCCCAAAGATGGTAGAAGCCAATTGGTCCTCATTTTAGGGAAAAATTCCTTCCTGACTCCAATCTGGCAATCAGAAAAATCCCTGGATCAATGACCCCTCTCCTGAATCCTAGCATCAAAGCCATCTGTATAGAAGTTAAAGGCAGCAACTCTTATTTTCATCCTTGTGTTAAAAAGAAATCCATATTTCAGCAGAACATGTGCATCCTAGAAAATGCAGCAACCTTACTGTACAACCAGTACAGCTAATCGATCTTCCTGGGATCGCCTGAAAATTATGGGTCCCATGTTTTTCTGGTGATCACCAGCAGAATTTGTGTCAGGTTGAGCTGGCAAGACCCGAATCTAGTGTACAACACTATTCTGGCAGGAATTCTTTTCAATACTTTAGCTGTGAAGATGACCACTGTAAATACTATACAGTATTCATAAAAAGTGCAACACTCAAGTCCTTCGCTTCATAGTAACTGTATTTTGGGCCGTAATTCCTGTTTGTCAATGTAAAGTAGTAAATGAAAAAAGTTTTTTAGTTAGGGGGGTGCAGTTTTGGCTTTACCATGTAATAAGTGTTCGGAGATTCCTTATAAATAGTGTTTGGTCACTTGTTTAGGGGAGTGGAGAACATAACGGTGCATCCACTTTCCATAGACATAAATAAGCAATAGGATGGAGGAGAGTGACTTTGACCAGTGTGAGGTGAATGTAAAGCTTAGCTAAAAAAACAACAAAAAAAACAAAAAAAAAACAAAAAAACCATAAGCCATATGAGATCATGTAAGAACAGGAAAGAATCAGATGTTGTGGGGTGTATAGATACCCTCTTTTATAAGCTGTTATTGGTATGAGGAAGTTGCTCAACAATAGCACAGATTGACATAGGGCGTCATGTATGTATGGGACTGCGTCAGAAGTCTGGCATCTTTTCAGCCTTAAAACTGGCGCAGTTTTAAGGCTTGTCAGACGCACTCCAAAATTATACACATTATAAAGCGCCAGTGGCACTTTGTAATGTGCCCGAGATCGGGGGTGGGGGTGGGGAGGAATGCTGGTGGCGGGGCGTTCCCTAACCGTACGATGCTACACATTTATAGCTTTAATACGGCAAATTCAGGTGCATTACTGCTGGAACAGGTAGAGCACTTTAAAAGTGGTTCACCTGAGCCAGAAGTGTCGCTTTACAGCAAGAAAGCGCTAAATCTACGACCCGCGGTAGAACAGGTTCCTAGATTCAGGCGCATTCTACGCTACTATGGCGCTCAGACGCTATTGTTTTTGTGTGCATAATTACATACATGTCACATAGTCTCCAAAAAATTGGGAATCTCGCAAGAGAACAGAGAGTGACTTCTGATCACTATATTTACTATTTTGCCATAGGCAAACTTAAACTCTATCAGTTCTCTATCTGTAAAACACTAAAACGTAACTTTTATTATGTATAACTCTTAACCTCTATACACACTATTTAAAAACCTGATTTCTAACGTCGCCATTTAACCCTTTTTGCTTCTGAAAGAAGGAATAGCTCCTTTTCTATTATCAAGTCTGGTGGAGCACCACCTATTAACAGGAAAGCCTTATATCTACAGCAATTTACTAGCTTCAGTAAGGGATCCCAAGTCTCCTACTTGGGCAGTCGTCCCTAATCTCATGGACACAAAACAAATAAGGCCCCCTTGTGACACCCTCTGCAGCAGGTGACACTTGTAGACAGAGGTGAGAGATCACAATTTAAAACGTTATATCTGACCTCCCCGAAATGTTTCACCATCTAACATGGCTTCATCAGGGGTTAGAGGTCCGATGATCTGCACTAGGGGTCTGACAGGCACAGTCACTTAACTCTTTCGGGCCTAACCTAGGGTGCAGTACTGTCACAGAGCTATTGACTTGAATGACACTGTCTCTAATATGACATGTGCCTCCATTGTCACAGAAATATTTATGTCACAGATGGAACAGCGGTCACGGAGTATAAAAAAAAAAAAAAAAAAAACCTCATCTGCCCATGGCTGCTTCCATTAAGGAAGGTTTTCAGTCAGTTTTACAGACCGTTTTCGAATTTGAAAACCGTCTGCAAAGCAACGGTCAACCTTTTACATTCATTTAAATAGAAAATCCGTGCAGCAGTCCACACTGAGCGGATTTTCCGCCGGACAGTTTTCGGTACCACCGGCATAACGAAAAACTGAGAATATGTTCATTCTTCCACCTGATTTTTGGCAGAACATGATCGTGTCGGTGCAAAGGGGGACGGCTTGAATCTGCAAACCACGAACAAAAGCCGCCCCTTACATGCCAAAAAAAAGACCAAATACCAGTCTGAAAATCTGACCGGTATTTGCTCTTTGCTGTGTGAATGGACCCTAACACTTCATGGAATCGCACAGGAATCTCTCCCCCCCCAGTTACCATGCGCCATTACAAAATAAGTGTCTTCTTATATGGCAGGGGGGCTTTTGGGCCCCCTCGGCTGCTGGGCCCGGTAGTGACTGCTACCGCTGCACCCCCTGTAGATACGTCCCTGCGCAGGAGTAGTCCAACAACAGGCTTCTCTCCAGCCACAGTTAGTGTCACTCAACAGGCTTAACCAGAAATCTTGGCTGTCCCATGTTTCAACCAAAGCATCAGTAGCTTGTTGTCAACAGGCCAGATACACAACTTCTCACTTTACACCACTGCTTAACAACAACACACAGTGACACAAACCAATTGCTTCAAGGGGTTTTCCCACAATGTAATGTTGATGTGGGATCCTCCAAAATGGGTATTTAATTACTTTTCTAAATATATGTGATTACAAAAAGTGAAGCCTCGGAGAGCTACAGCATTAATCAGATGCCCTTAGTTTCCTGAAAGTTTACATTAGATATGACCAGGACATTGACAGGAGCTGATCTGGCCGGGCCTGCATTTTGGAACTTATCTGATGACAGGGAACATGAAGGAGCTTGCAAGGGGCTGGTGAGAAAAGTGCAGTGTATGAGGCTGTCTGCTGTATAGAGAATCCACTGGTTGTAACGTTATTATTTGAGTAAACATTAGAGATGCTCCCTGCGTCCTCGCTTTCTGCTCACCACCTCCCCCCTGCAGATTTCATGCTTTGTTTATCTTCTCTCCTGAGCAGATAAGAGGTAAGGAACTTCACTTCTTGGCAAAACCCCTTTATGGGGGCATTGGAAACCAGCCTACAGAATGGTCACCTATCACTATTCACTTTAATTATGGTCCAGCTTCCCATACTAGCCCCTGCTTTCTACTTCATGGTGCACTAGGACTGACTTTCCACCTACTATGTTGCCATAACTGCATAGTTACGACATGAAAACATAGAATTGCAGTACAACAGAACACATTACTACACTTCAGCCTCTCCTGTAATAAAAAGGCAGTAAGGCAAAAAAGCGATAACGATACCATAACATCCTCAATGGGTATTACTTGTAACAGGTGTCTCTTGCAAGGAGAGTGATTGCTTGGGATATGAGGCATTTACACAGGTCGGTAGTGGCCGTTTTTGATTCTTCTTATGCACTTACTACAAAGTTTTTACTGAAAGAGAAATCCTAAACTAGGATTGTGTTTTATAGTGATAACTATCTGAAACATTTAAAAACTACAACATCCCTTCAGTTGGTGTAAGGATGTGACAACAGCTACGACAGATAACATAGACGCATGTAGCTTACACACTACAGTAATATTTTTTAATTCGTTGTGAGCGAAAACCTTTTTAAATTATTATTCTTAAAATTTAAATTGGTTATTTCAACCAAGTGGAAATCGGTATAAATAGTCATTAGTATTACAGATCTGATGAAATGAGTTTTATGGCACAAAGAATGTTTCTCACATCGAGACATCTTGTATTTTTTTATCACAAATGAGATTACATTCTGAATTCATAGTCCATTGAACTTTTTTCTCTTAATTCATCAAAGGTTGGCCAAATATGTTTTAAAAATGCTGAAACATAAAATATTACAAGTACTTCTTTTATCTATTTTGTGCTGTCCCTGAAGGCAACTTGAAGGAGATGAGATGTAGGTTCCCTTATGAAATTCAGTGGTGACATTTAGAAAAGTCATATTGCCAGAAAGTAATTTGAATAGTTGGCCATTCATGCCAGATTTATGAAGTGAAATTAATTTACTGCTTGCAATGCACTAAACAGCCCACAATCATGATCAGACACCATGGCATTGGAGGATTTTAGCTGCTGTGCCTTTGTCTGTACATAGAACGCTATTATTTTAGGTTAAACATTGTTGACCAGGAAACACAATTAAGTTGGGGTATCCAGGATGAGAAGTGAATCTCACAAGACTGCATAGGTGAGCTTAACTTCCCGAACTGATTACTTAAAGCGGTTTTGCCTTGAAGTGAGTTCCTTACTTCTTATCTGCCCAGGAGAAAAAAATAAACAAATTATGAACATTGCAGTGGTGAGAGGAAGGGGGGTGAGCAGAGAGCGAGGAACAAGGGAGCATTTTCAATGTTTACGCAAATAATATTACAACCAGTGGATTGTCTATACAGCAGACAGCCTCATACACTGCACTTTCTCCCCAGCCCCTTGAAAGCTCATTCATGTTCCCTGTCATCAGATAAGGAGTGCAAACACGCAAGCGTGGCCAGATCAGCTCCTGTCAAGTGTCCTGGTCGGTCTAATGTAAAGTTTCAGGAAACTAAGGGGGACTGAGAAATGCTGTAGCTCTCACAGGCTTCACTTTTTGTAATCGCATATATTTAGAAAAGTGATTAAATACCCATTTTGGAGGATCCCACATCAACATTACATCGTGGCAAAACCCCTTTAAAAAAATTATTACACTCTCCCGAGTCTGTGGCACAATAAATAAAGGCATATGTAAGATCCCAATGAAGGGTTACCACCATACACATTGATGGCATATTGATAGGATATGCTATCAACTTATGATAGGTGTGGGTCTTACCTTTGAGAATGAGCCCCGAAACCTGGTATATCCTACTGGGCAGATCTCTACCACTGAAATCAATGGTAGTTCCGAGTACAGCCAAGTATAATGTGGGACCTGCATCTATCACATCCTATAGATATGCCAATAATATGTATAGTGGGTAAACTCTTTCAGGTGTAGCTCCAGGTACACAGCATTCAGCACTGCCTCTCAAATTTTAAAAGTGCCACTGGACAGCATAGCCGGCAGAGTAATGGAAAAGCCAAACCTAGGCAAACTAACAAAATCCGAAACGTGCTGCTCAGCTCATATAATTACAAGACCACTCACTTTCCTGTTGCACTTGTAAAAGTCCAGATGGGAATGCTGGGGGTGTTCTCCTAAAAAGAACATCCTGGTGGTGCAGCCCTGACAGTCAGGGCAGTCCTCCAAGCAGTGAGGCCACTGAAATGCTAAGCAACACTGACTGGAGAAAAGAGGTTATCCAAGATTAAAATCTTAAGGTTTAAAAGAACAACTAGTCACGCCGAAAACGGGTACAGCGGGTCATAAATCAGGTGCATTCTAGCGCTCAGGCGACCGTTCTAGATCAGGTAAAACACTTTGAAAGTGCTCTACCTGTTCCAGCTGTAATGCACCTAGAAATGCCGTAGTGAAGCTATAAATCTGTAGTTTTGCTACGGTTCTAGTGCGCCCTGCCTCCCTCATGAGATCGGGCGTATTACAAATGCACCCGAGAGTGGCGTGCAGGAAATTTAAAAATGTATGAACGGGGCTGCGCCTGATATCGGACTGAAAAGCGCCAGATATCTGACGCAGCCCCATTCATACATGTCACCATATATGTGATGTCATCAGCAGGGGACCAGAAGGGAGCACTGGAGCAGCAGTAGTTTCAGGGCAAAAATTTTTATTTTTTTTTTTAAATGTAATTACCGTCCGAGACACTAGTGAATTTTTGTCTTGACATCTCGGATAACCCCTTAAATGCCACTATCTCATGACAAATAACTTTCTTGTTGGTAATTTAGTTGTGTATATCATGCACCAAACAGCCACGTATGGATTATTAAGAGGTACAGAGAGACAGTGGCTAAGGCTATGTTCACACGGCTTAATTGCGGGACGTAATTACGCCCCGCAATTACGCCGTGTGGACGGGGGCGGGAGCGGGGGAGTAAGCAGGGGGCCGACACTTCGCCGGCCCATAGACTATCACTGCTAGCGGCGCGTATACTCCGCTAGAAAGTGACATGTCAATTAGCTCCCCGCCCGGCGGCTTCGCCCGGCGGGGAGAGGAGACGTAATCCACAGTTCTCTATGAGAACTGTGACTTACCGTAATGAATGGGCCGTTTTCGGCCTGTAATTGGCGCACTTTGGCGCGTAATTACGGACCGAAATACGGCCCATTTTAAGCCGTGTGAACATGCCTTAACAGTGCCAGTATCGATTTTCTGAATAAAAGTCATGTGACATTCCTAAAAATTGCAGCGTTTTCTGTATGCATCTAGAGGTGAAAATCCGTATGAAGATTATTTTTATTCAAAACTTTTTCTTTAAGAATAACACATCAAGACTTCGATTTCCAAATACCATCTCCTTCTAATGTCTTGCCTACAACGCAGCAGAAACTCTGCTTAAGGCATGCTTGGGGATAGTAATTAGTTGGTGTTTTTTACTAATTCAATGAAGTGGTTTCTTGCTAATAAGCTAACAAGTGTGTTTTATCATTTAGAGAACTCCTAAGGTTTTAGGCACTTTATTAAAGACATTTTTTCAAGACTAATTTCATATATACAGTGCTAATTAACCAGTGAAAGTATTGGTTTTCCAGTAAATACACAGTATTGCCTTGTTGTTTGATAATAGATCAAAGTGTGAAGGATGGGTTTACAAATTTTCCTCCTTGTAGTATGCAGAAGGTTCTCTTGTGTCTAGGTTTTTCAAGTTTATTTCCCAAAACAAACACTCTTGGTTAATGAAGAGCAGCAGAGTATTAATATAATCCTCGTGGTGTAAAACACATGACACATAGTAGTAATGAAGAGCTGATATAGTCATGTTTGCATTAGCGTATACTAAATATATCCAATATTGCCAACATTTTAAAATTATTAAAAAATGAGCCTCTTAGGAGAGACTGGTTTATTGTATGTTTTATACATATTCTACATTATATTTCCCATCATGAAATTGTACCATGGTTTTTAGAACCTATAGGACAGGTCCCTGCTTTCACTTGCTAATTCTCTAGCGATCACCAAGAGTGTAGTCAAGTATTGTAATACTACAAAGTGCAACTATAAGAATGGAATTGCATGCTGTTCTGAAAAAACGTACTACTACTAGTCCATCTTTTTCTGTATGATTATTAGATCATTTCTATTTCACCTAAATAATGGCCTGTTTGGAACCATAGGGAACAGACTTAAAAAAAATACTGTCATAATTGCTTTAGTGGATAAAAAGTGACACACCAGCACAGAATGTACAAAATAATTTTGATTTATCCTATGTTTTCAAAGTTTATTATTTAATCACTAGGTTATTTATAAAAGGCCAAAATCAATATAACTTTGTTTAAAAATTTAAAGCAAAATTACATTTGTAATAAAATTTATTTATTTTTTAAAAATATATATAAATATATATATTTATATAATATTATAAATTTTTAAAATATATATAAAATATGGTTTTTGGGGTATATATATACTGTGTGTGTGTTATATATATTTTTTGGTGTTTATATAATACTGTGTGGTATAATGGTATTATATTAAACTGGTATTAAAAATATATATCATAATATTTACTTGTGGTATAAAAATGATACACACACTACAGAATTACAAAATAATCATGATTATATATATATTTAAAGTATTTTTATTTCACAAAATGTAAGTTTTTATAAAAAAATCAATTAACACAGTTATATAGATTTTGGCAAAAATTTTTAAATAAATGTAATTTTTATATAATTATATATATATATTATATATATAAATAATATATGTTTTTATATATAATATATTATTTATATATTATATAAAATATATATATAAAATAAATAAAATAAAATTATATTACAAATAATTTTATTAAATCTAAAAAAGTTATATTTATATACAATACATTTTTTGCCCTAAAGTATTGTTATTGTATAAAAGCATTCTCTAAAGAAAAAAAGTGTTGACTCCGATAACTGTGGATTTTTATCCCACTTCCACTAAATCTGAGATCACCAATAATCCCACTCAATAGCCCATATGTAGAATGAAAATGTAGCATTTTTATGGTGGGGGAAGAGTGGTGGGACCAAAGGACAGTTGTGATTGCAGTTGGTGGTCATATACCGTATTTTACTGTAGTGAATGAACAATTATTAGAAATTAAACTATTTTGTTGCTATGCTACTTGTTAAGTAACGGCTGTTTTATTGGGAACAAAGATTTGTATGGTCACGCGATCATAGATCAGACTAAACATGCCTTGGATCAGCAGACAAATGAGCAAACGCTGATGGAATAGTTTATGGAGACATAAAAATAGTTGTTGTTAATCTGCAAACCTTTCTTTGTAAACAGAAGATGTGTGTGACATAACGAAAATTTTTTTTTGGCGGGATATCCATACGAAAGGAAATAATTTTTTGCCCCTTGCTGAGGGTAAGTTTGCCCACTGAAAAAATACATGAACATTCTATAATTTTAAGGACAGGTTTTTTTAACACAGAGATAGGTTCAAAAAAAAAGCAGAAAATACATTGTATAAATTTATAAATGTTTTGCATTTTGCTGAAGAAAAAGTATTTGATCCCTTTTGGGCCCAAAAACAAGACAAATACTTGGTGGTAAAACCCTTGTTGGCAATCAAAGCAGTCAGACGTTTTTGTAGTTGATTATAAGGTTTGCGCAAGTCAGGAGGCCCACTCTTCTTTGCAGATAATCTCTAAATCATTAAGATTTTGAGGATGTCACTTGGCAACTCGGAGTTTCAATCCCTAAAATAAGTTTCTTGGGTTTAAGGTTTGGGTAGGGCACCCAACCTTTTAAATTTCTTCTTTTTGAGCCCTCCCTTTTTTGCTTGGCTGTATGTTTTGGGTTGTCTTGCTAGAAGACCGAGCCACACCAGTTCTAATGTCCTTGCGGGAA
This sequence comes from Phyllomedusa bahiana, assembly GCA_025379985.1. NCBI lineage: Eukaryota > Metazoa > Chordata > Amphibia > Anura > Hylidae > Phyllomedusa > Phyllomedusa bahiana. Next base: position 24,789 of record JAODAL010001288.1, on the reverse strand, counting down.
GGGTTGTCATCATGATTTTCGTAAATCGATCCATTTACTCTCCATTGATTTGGGGGAAGTATCCTTTTCCCTAAGCAGAGAAACACCCCCCAAAAAAAAATGTTTTACCCCCATGTGTACATGGGGGCGGTGTTCTTTCGGTCATAGACAGCATTTCTCTTTTCCCCCCAAAGCGGCGAGTTGAGTTTAAGGTAAAAACTCATTGACCACAGCACCTTCTCCCAATCACTCATAGAATCATCCCGTGTTTACCGGCAAATTTCAGGGGCCGCACATGGCCTTTTTGACAAGGGAATTTTCAGGCACTGAGGATTTTAAACCCTGCGTAATGCATTTTCCCAATGGGTTTTCCTTTGGGGGCTGGGTCCCAACTGCATTTAATTCCCCTTAGTTTTAGGGATCCATGTCCACCTTCCTTATGATCAAGGTAACACCCAAGGGGAGTATTGCATGGTGCCCCAGTTTAGTCGATTGACAGTATTTTTTATTTTTTCCCCTTTCTTCTCTTGCACCAACAGTTGTTCCTTCTCACCAGCGTCTTATGGGTTTTTTAGCCATTCCGCTTTGTGTGGTCTATGACCCCTTTCCCTGACATCCCTTAGAAAGTTTTTGGTCTTGCCCAGTTTTAAGATCAGAATCTGACGAGTCTGTGGGCATAGTCTTTTTTTAAAAGGGGACAATTTAAACAGCTGTCTTTAATGCCTAATGATTGATTAGGAGCGTCTAACTGTTTGTGGGGCCAGAAGTCTTAATGGTTGGTAGGGGATAAAATACTTATTTCTCTCAGAAAAAACAAATAAATCATTTTAATTTATACAACGTGATTTTCTGGATTTTATTTTGGATATTCTATCTCTCAATGTTAAAATTAACCTACCCTTAAAATTATAGACAGTTCATGTCTTCAGTGTGCAAACTTACAAATTATTTCCTTCACTGTAAACCATTGTTCTTCTCCTATGAAGGCTGCATCGGCCTGTGTAAAAGAGCAGTGCTTGTTCCCCCAAAAATTGGTCACCGCATGTGGATGAAACCAAACCTGCATATGGTGGCTAACTGGTGCATGATTTTGCTGGTACTATATGTGAAAGCACACAGCTATTGGCCACCCCATAGGGGCATGGTTTAATCCACGTGTGGTGAGAATGCTCCATGAAAGGGCTTTTATAGTTCATGCAAGTTGCTTTACTATACATTAAGTCAAACTATGTCCAAAGGTGACGCTACAGTTTAAAAGCCAAAAGAACATTACAAAAGTCAATCATTTTTGTGGATAATAAATTTTAACCTCATCTAACTTCTATTCCTAAGGCTATGTTCACACGGCAATAATTGCGGGACGTATTTCGCCCGCAATTACGCTGTGTGCTTGTGGGCGGGGCAGGGGGTCGGCAGCCCACCGACCCCATAGACATTCATTATTCACAGCGCGTATACGCTGCGAGTAATTGGTCAGTCACTTATCTCCCCGCTCACCATATTGTGCGAGCAGGGAGAGGAGACGTAATCCATAGTTCTCTATGAGAACTGTGGATTACCGTAATGACTGGGACGTATCTTGCCCCGGCGCGAAATAAAGGGCGAGATACGTCCCATTTTAAGCCGTGTGAACATAGCCTAACGCTTTAGTCACTGCTATGATTGAAACTGTAGAGTACAACTGCCTTCACAATGCAATATTAAGTATTTTTTTTTTTCTTTTTTTCTCCCTACTTAAACCTATATAAATTTCTGTAGTATACTTTAGGAAAAAATGTAATTATGCTGGCGCTTCATGTTGTAAGAGCAGTAGTGACAAAGTAAGACACATATGTATAACGTCATCAATTTGTTTTTCAAATACGGTTTACGAGCACACAGAAAACTGGTGTACAAAGTCTGTAATTGTCTATAATTAATGTCACAGAGAGCAATATTTTAGGTTGCATATATGTTTTTTAACATTCCTATTTTTATCAATACACTGTATGTTATAAGGCTTCACCCTAATAATTAGGATAGCTATATAACTATGACAACACTGATGACTTGCAATGTTACTGCAGATTTCGGACGCCTCCAAAGTGGCTTTTGGTTGTCATGGATGCCCTTCTTGATTGAGGGTGCAGCAAGCTTTGTCCTCATGTAACATTCACGACTGCTTTGTGTCCAAGTCTGCAGAGCTGCACAACAGGCCATGCGAGGCACGTGGTGTTTCTTTCAGTGCAGTCTAAGTGTCATTCTATTGTGAATGTGATTCTATAGTGTCCTGTAGGCCTAAAATGTTACCCGTAGAAAACCGAAAAAGACTAATTTTATATTTCATCTTTTAATATAAGCAAATGCTCAAATCTCACAACCAAATCCAATGAGCACTTGGTCAGTGTGGGTTCTGTAATATCAGAAGCTATCGTAGAGGTTGAGTAAAGCATATTTTCTGAAAACTGACCTTCGGACCTTCCATTTTTCCATTTTTACATCTTTTAATCGTACTTTATTGTGACTGTTTTTATCTTTTCTCTCTTTTATTGTTGTAGAACGCTCAAAACCATTTTATGCATAATACACAAAATTTGAGCGTTAGCATCTATATTGCATTCAACTTCGCTCTATGGATGTTTACAGTCATTTAACGATGAGATAAGCCTGACATTGTCAAGCCGTATTTGTTTTCAGTCTGATAACTTTTGACCAATAATTGCCATCCTCTAATTATCTATTTTAGTCATGAAGGAATCTTTCTCTGTGGGGGCTGGCATTATGATTAGAACATAAATCCCATAAGATACATGTGTGTTCCAGATCGCTCCAAACAACTGTCTCCTGAAACGTAGCGGGCACATTGCAAACCACTCACTGTGCACAACAGAGGAGCACATTTGCTATTGTGGGCTCATCTGTCTGACAAATAAGATGATAAAAAGCCAAATTGTTAAATTGTTGATAGTTCACTGCTGCTACCAGGCAATTAAAATCATGTCAGTTACAGTAAAGACTGTTTTGTATTTTATTGTTTGCACAGATAACAATATACTTCATTTTGTTAGTCTTAAATATTTTGGGGAATATAAAGTTAAAGAAAAAAAATGAATGCTGCCAACATCACTGGCTATTACAAGCGGCAATGTCAATATATTTACTTATTTTACTTTACGGTCTATGATTGCCAGCAATATATAGAGGTTTACCTAAATTGTGTGTGTATATGTATATATGTGTGTGTGTGTATACATGTGTCTGTATCTATATGTATATATACATGTGTGTGTGGTGTGATTTTGTGTTGTGTTTTTATATATTATATATATATATAAATAATAATATATATAAAAATGTGTTGTGTTGTATATAAATATATGGTTGGTATATATAATATTTTTGGTGTTTTAAATGTGTGTAAATATGTGTTATAAAATTTAAGTGTGGGTTTTTATAATATGGGATGTGTGTGTAAATATATGTGTGTATACGTGTGTGTGTGTGTATATATATGTGTGTATACGTGTGTGTGTATATAGATATATGCGTGTGTTTATATATATATATATATATATATATATATATATATATTTATTTGTGTGTGTGTATATAGATATATTTGTTGATAAATGTGTGTATATTATTATTATTTATTTATTTTAAAGCGCCATTGATTCCAGGGCGCTGTACATTCAAAAAGGGAGGTTACATACATATATCAAACAAGTACAATGATAACAGTAACTGACTTATGACTGGCACAGAGGGAGTGAGGGCCCTGCCCGTGAGGGTTTGCCATCTACCCATCTACAGTGGAGTAACAGACAGACAGAGAAAATAATAGATAGATATAATAATAAGACAGAGTTTTTGTAAAATATATAAAAATTAAGAGAGAGAGAGAGAGAGAGTGTGTGGCATTATAAGACATATATTCTCTTAGAATTTATATTCTATGATATTCTTAAAGATATGGCTTGTGACTGTTTGGACTATTATTTAATGGTATGATAAGGCTACTTTTTATTTTACTAAACTTACAGTTTTTATAGCTCTAATTTTTGTAATAAAACAAAACATTTTATACTTTACATTATTCTAGCATAAAATATGCAGATACGAATATAATGCATTTCTTTTCATATAAATGTATATACCAGTAATGATTAGTGCAATAGGACCAAAGTCAAGAGTTTTAGACCTCTTTACCCTTGCTATATAAAAATGTACAATCTTTTATATCATTCATATATGTTGGTAATTTCCATGAATGTGTCTGTGCAATAAGGAAGATAACCAACATCTCAGAAAATGTTAGTTATTTGCATATGGCCTTCATGAAGGCCCCGAGATGCAAATGTCTGTACCCAAGCCTTTAACCACACTTAAAGCAGCTTTCAAGTCACAGCTGGGAGTACTATGCTTAAATAAAGTCCCCCACCATGACTGATTCACTTCAAAGTGACTGCCATGTTCTCTTATACACCTCTGAAGTAAGATGTCATGCATGGGTGAGCTGCTTCTATAACAAAACAAGTGGACAGAGACAGACTGATTTTCTTTGCCTATGAGAAGTATATTATGTCAATGTATGACTCATAAAGTGAAGTGATGATCCTAATGTGAATTACATTTTTCTCTGTTATGTTGCATGTTAAACTTGGGAATCTTAATGTTTAGGAGTCAGTTAAGGGGTTATCTCACTCGATAGATTCACCTTACTTCATTACTATTTTCTCAATTTAATTTTCAAATTCAATATTTACTGGCTTCTACTGGCCTGCACTGATGAGCTGCTGAGGACACAAAGTCTGTAGCTATAGCGACTAACACTGGCAGCCTATCAGGAGAGATCACACAGGTCTGTAGCTATAGCGATCTGAGGAGCTGATGCAGCCCATACAAGAGGGGATATCTAGGAATAGGCAGGACACAGTTAATGGACACATATTGCAAGGTGACTTGTTTTTGCAAGATCTTTAACTTAAAACTCAATCCTTGTAGCGAGACAACCCCTTTAAGGCTTCATATGAAGTAAAAGAGAGATCTTTACACTTGAGCTTCTTCCCGGTTCAAACCAGAAAATTCCTTCTATGAAGAGGAGATTTGCAAAATTAGATATTTGGTTCATCTTGAGATATATTTATATCATACATAATTTTTCAGCATCCTGTACATTGTATATGCTGTTCAGATACAGTAGCATTACTTTAGGTAATTTAATTACATAACATTGTCGGAATACAGTTTAGCTGGTTTGGTATTTGTTACAATTTGTATTTAATTTTAGTACCAAACACCTGCATGGATTAATCAGACCTAATTTAATGAAATTTAAATTTCAAGGCTCTGTGTCTAAAACTAGCATGTATATCCTACATATGAATCAAAGATTAATGTGTAATACCCAGGCGAAGACTTTAAGAGATGTCCTGGTGATACCTTTATTTAGAAAATAAGTCCTACCTCTCTACTTCCCTCCAATCCAATGTTTTCTTTGACACTCATCTCGCGGCCATTGCAGCAACTTGGTGGCAATTATGACTGCCAGGACCAGGAAGTCAACTTATGACTCCGGGACAGCAGCAGCAGAAACCGTCCTGGAACAGGGGTGAGTGGGGAGGTAAGTATCACTTTTTTTGTTTTCCAGCAGTAACTGAAAGTAAAATTTTGACCTGGGCGAAGCCAATAAAGTATATTTCTTTCTTGCAACTGTAGCCCTTTTTGTGTCCTCTTCTGTCTAGGAGTTTAGTGTGTTCTTATTCTTGGTCGGTAGTGTGTATCCATCTAAAACAAGGTCATCAAACGCCTTTTCACATCAACACTATAATGGCTCTTTAAAGGGCCATGGAAGAGCCAAAGGGTAACTTGGGTGGCTGAATAGAGCTGTGCTACCGCCTGTAAGTTGCTGAACAGAGCGGTGTGGAGATGTGCGATAGAGCTCTGTATCTAATATGACGCCTGCTCCCTGTGCTGCCACCTCTGCTGAATCCCTCGGGAAAAGTGGAAAGCTGGTTCTTCTGCACCTAGACCTTGTCCATCCTTGCTCACTATGTTCAAGATCTCGCAGACCACATGTTTAGCCCTAGAGCCTTGAGTTTGACACATGAACTAAAACCTACATCTTGGGCTCTGTTCACATTGCCATCATGGTTTCTGTTATAACAGTTCCTGGTTCCACCAACTTTATTTGCATGATGCTGGCAAGGATGGAGAACCTGCCATTGTGAACCAAGTTCTGGATCTCAGTTAAACATATAGCCAAAGTTACGGGCTGAATATATTTGTTTGATTATTCTGTTATAACAGACACCGTGATCACCACTCACAGCACCTGATTGAACCCAAAAACTTAGAATAGGATCCATCAGGTTCTTTTATGGTGTTCATTGTTTTGATGGAAAGAATAGCATGGCATTCAGTACTATTTCTGTAGTCAAATCAGTGGTTCCTCTTTCTGTAGTTCCATCAAACGATGCTTACAGGACTACTAAATGTAGAGGTATATATCGGTTAATGTACTGTAGTTCAAAATTTACAATAGTCTCATGTTGTAGAAATAATGTATTCTTTTTCTCCTTTAAACCTTCGATTGTAGGGGATGTGTAGATATGAACATGAAAAAGTGGTGCAAGATAGTGTATAAACCTAATTCACTGCATTGGTAGGTAATCTGCAGCTTTAGCGATGAACAACTAAAAATATAAAAAAAAAAAAGTGGTTTGGCTATTTTGTGTGCTATAACAGAATTCAGATTTTATATCCTGTATTGGATCACAAACTACTGAAATCTGTGCTGTTCCGTTTTATCAGAGAGCTTGCCCTCTTGTGAGCAATACTGGCTTCTATCTGTAAAAGCCCATAAAGGGTTTCTGCATGGACCATACAAAAGGGATACTTTCCCTTTAATAGCCATCTGTACAGGAGGGATGAGAAGTGGGCCAGGTCATCTCTTCTCAGCTGTCATGATATTAACGTAGGTAATGGAGCAAGCTCTCTTTTCTGCTGGGTGTTGTTTTTCATAGATGTTCATCGATTTACACAGATAATTTTATTTATTTTATACAGTTGGTCCAGGAAAACTGGGCAGCATAACAAACGTTACTACAGTCTGATTTTTTTTTTTTTTTATTTGTCATTTGCAATGTTAACTTTTGTCTAGAATAGTGTCACACCTACTGTGCAGATGGCTGCATGAATTGTATAACAGCCAAGACACTTAAAAGAAATGCCCAGTGTGGGAATACAATAAAATAAAAGTGAAGTATGTTCAGAAAATTTAAATAATCCTCAATTTTACATTGTGAGTAAAAGATTCACAAGTTACCCAGATTTGTGATTTTTCAAAGAAAGTGAGATGTTCTAAAATGGTGTTTTATAATACTGTATGGACTGACCAATTTCTGGTGATCTCGCTGCTGAGTCTCCCAGTGACACTGTTTGTTTCCATACGTGACTTGCTATCCATTAAAGCAAATAGGCGTTCTGAAAAATGTGAGATGATTTTTTAAGTGGAATATCAGAAATATAGATCGCACTGCTTCAAGGAAAAGTGGTATATTTATTGGTATATTAGTTTTCCTTGAAGAAAACGGTTGTCAGGACAATAAATATACCACTTTTCCTTGAAGTGCTTTCTATATTTTTGATATCTTCAGACCTGGTTCAGGTCTGTTAGACTTGTACTCATACTACCCTTTTTCCCCGAAAATAAGACACCCCCGAAAATTGGACATAGTGCATTTTTTTAAGCAGTTCAGAATTTGGCTGCTTATGCTGATGTTTGTGATGAAATTAATACAATATATTAATACATATTGATGTTTTGTTCAACAATAAACGTGAATTCTTGTTCATAGAAAAATAAGAAATCCCCTAAAAATAAGTGTTATCTTGTCTTTAGGAGCAAAGATTAATAGAAGACACTGTCTTATTTTCTGGGAAACAGGGTAGTTTGAGTCCATGCTGCTCTTGCATAGATTTTTTAGAAATTATTAATCGGAGACCAACAGTGTTTGTAGAACTTAAGATAAAAAAATATTATTCATCTAATCCTAAGATTCAAATCTTCAAAATCTTGACGGAACAAACAAAAGACAGTAAGACCTCATTCATTTAGAGTGATATGTCCCAATACGAATGTGCCCTTGTTTTGGTTTATTTTGCACCAAAAAAACTCTTGACGCCCTATTCTCTATATAAATGAACTGTAGTATACCAAAACTATGCGCATTATAGGCCAGGCGTGACACATTTGAATGTGCCTAAAGTAGGTGCATTAAATAAGCTAGCAATGATACGCTACGTGTCTAAATTATGTAATGCACCTACATAGGCACATCAATTTTACAATGCAAGGTATACTAGATGCCAGATTTTTGACAGGTTCTTTCGTTCAGGCGCACTTTACACTGATTTAATGCGCCTTAAAAGTAGCATAGCGGCGTCCATAATGTTTTGTGGCTCTATGCCGGTATTTGTTGGTGTGATGCTAATCAACTCCTTGAGTGATAAGTTTGTTGTGGCTGAGCCTGGCAGTAGAAGGGTCATTTGACCATAAATGGGTTTTCTCACTACAATGATAAGCTTTAAACATGTAGGGAAAGGTAAATAAAGACTATTGCCAAATACATTGCTGTTCTGATTCTGCTTGGTTTCAGAGATGGAGCAGGTCTTATCTCCTGCTTGCTTACACAAGCTTCCCTATGTTGCCAACCATCTCTCTCTGCTCTCATTACTCCAGTTCTCCTCTCTGACTATAGTGATGTCATCGCTGCTGTGTCTTATCCATAGAACAGAAGCTTGTGTATATGTTGTGAAAAGCTTTAACCTTTTAGAGCTCTGTAGAATTCTGCCTTTCTGTTTACACTCTTCTATTAGCAATGTCCCTCTAACAGGCTGAGCTAGGAACAGCAGAGATGATATGCTAATCACTGCTGTAGAACCACCCAAAGCCATAGATAGGAAGAGGGAGACTGAAAGTAGTTGTTGCTCTGTGAAACAGCCTTGTGAGGAAACCCATTTAATGGTGGTTATTTAAAAGCATGTTATAAAGTTTTTGGTGGTACCTGACTTCTGCCTCTGTCAGACCCCATTCACATTACATTTTGTGGTTCCTTTTCCAGTATCCCTAAGAATACTGTGCAAAAGGTATCCTGGCGTATATCACAGTGGAACAACAGAAAACAATGGAGCAAATGTAGTCTCTGCTTGACTTTGCGCTTTCATGATCATTTATGTTCTTGTGCTTGACAAAAAAGCGTGGTAGACCAACCTTTTGTCTCCAGCAAATAAAATGTATGTGATGGTGAGATAGAACAAACCTAATCCAAAAGGGACTACATTTGCTCTATGGATCTCTATGGCTCCGCCGTAGTATATGTCGGGCATTGAGGTATTCCAACGGATGCTGGAAACGCAGCCACAAAACATGATTTGAATGGGGCCTTACGGAGTCAGAAGTCAGGTACCACCAAAAAATGTATAAGAGATTTTAAATAAACACGCATCACTAAATGATCAATTCTAGTGCCACGAAAACCCACAACCAACTTTCACCTCCGAGAGTGTTGGCTAGTGTCAGTCTGCTTGACTTTTATAAGGGCTTGGAGTAAGGCCAGTGGTGGTCCAGAAGGAGATTCATTTTGTGCAGGAGCTCTCTGCCATTTCTAATGGCGGTGATCCGATCCTTTTGTTGGGACTCCTCCCCTTTGTTTAATACATATGTCCTGAAAGGCCATGCAGACCGGTGTTATCGAAAGTGCATAACCTATTTAAATGTGAAATGATCTGATTGTCATTATGTTTCTACCTACCTTAACACTCTTCCATTGAAGAATAATAAAAAAAAAAATTCCCGTGTACTTGATCTTTGCCACGTACTGTTTTTAAGGAACCACCTTTACGTAATCCACTAATGCTATGTATATAGAGAGGTTGCGTGAAATCTCGTAAAACATAGATGGAAATTGTAATGGACACATGTAAAAATAGTTTGGTTCCACTGACGTATAGATATCAGCTGTGTTCAGGGGATGACAAGTACCTAGTGTATTGATGATATCAGAATGTCCCAGTTCTTCAGCAATGTATATTATTTCTTCATCCTGTAGTTTAGAGATGTGTGACAGAGCTGTAACACTTTACATTTTTTTAGATCGCAATTCCCTAGGTTCTGACTGTTTTCATTAACGAACCTGACTTAAAGTCCAATGGGACTGCATCTCATCATTGGATTTTGAATCGAGTTGATTAGTTTGATCTCTGGGTATAACACAAACATGGCTTATTATGCTAAAGTATTTGCAAGGTATAGAAGATCTGATACTTGAAGTAAAATGAATAGAATGATCTGATATGGAATATATGTAACATAGATGTAGGTATACCATATGTATATAGCACATAACATGTGTAATTAAGTGAATGTATGTTATGTATTTGCTTGACCTTCTCTTCCTTTTTATAGTCTATAATTTTATTGTTACAATTTAATCCATTTTGAACCGCAGCTTAAAAAATTCTCCAACGTGGTTAAAACGTAGATCTTTTGTTAAATTGTTTCATCTGCCGTCTAATCAGGGAGCTGAAGTCAATATGGACAGTGGGTGTCGAGCTTCAGCTGTTCATATTGTTGCATTTGGTGCACTGATGGGGTTTCGTAGGTCACCTTTAAAATTATGCCTATGACAGCAGTAGACACCTGCCAAGATTGCAAGGTATCTCACAGCTCTCAGGATGAAGCCTATGGCCTGGTAGGCCTCAGTTGGAGAGGTACGCATTTGCCGTACAGCTGGCATCACTGTATGGGGCAGCAGTGTGGGCTGTTAGGTAGCTGGAAGGGAGACAAGCATGAAATTTTGTCTAACCCGAGCTGCTTTTTTTCCAGCTCTGTTGGCTGCTTTTCAGATCCTTGTATTAAAAAAAAAAAAAAAAAAAAAAGAGTAAAAAAAAAAAAAACATAATCAAGCACCCTTTAATCTGCCTGCGATTACCAGTTGTATAAAAAGAAGAGCATAATGAGGAAAAATGCCTCGTTTTGTTGCTTTCAAAAGCCAACAAATTGGAGTTAACTTGACAGGAAGTAGCTTAATAATTAGATTATTTATTTATTCCTGACACATCCCCCTGTTACTCGTCTCGGGAGACTCTGGAGATGGTACGATTTTCAAGCAACCATTACTTTGCTGTCTTTTGTGAACAAAGAGTCTACTGTCTATCAGTCAATTAAATGCACTCTTTAAGCAGAGGCAGTGTAGTCCTCAATGGAGAGAGCCTTGGGACATTGTAGCTGATGATGCCTTTCTCAGTACTGTACATCACACTCCACTACAGTCCCTACAGAGCGGGAATAAAGTCATGCATTAAAATATCACTTGTAGATTTGTTTGCTAATGAAGAGCCATTGAAATGTTTGTCTGTTTCTGTGGCGAAATAATTTATAAAAGGACTACTTGTTTGCATATATTAGTTCATTAGCTCCAAGAGCTTTTTAGGATTTCCAGAAATGAAAGTCAACAAATTAAAGCAAAACAAGTGCATGATCATTCCAGTTTACTTTCAAATGGCATCAAAGTCAATAAGATACAAAAAGTGTGGAAATTAGACTGGGGGGGGGGAGGGTATCGGCATTTTCAAGAATTCTAAATTCGAGTAATCTTTCTATAATTTGCATTACTTATCCGGTAGCCTAATATGATTCAGCACGGAGAAAGAGTGACCATTTCCCATATGGTTTTGCTAGCCATTCAAAGTTTATGTAAAGTAGTACTTGATGGAAAGTACCACTCGGCGGGACCTACTTGTTCTTCGTTCTGCAAGAAGTAATAACACTTTAGAGAAGTATACAGGGAAATATAGAAAGAAATAGATTGTTCTGGGTGGAACTGAAACAGTTCCTGGTATACAGAATTATAAGTATCAGACTGAAGGGCTTGAATAGTACCCTATAGACTACAACAACATGGTGTTAGCGGGTGGATTTAAAAATATATAGATTTCTAGTAATTTGGATGAACCATCTTAACCATATACAACTTTACTACTGTGTAAGATAGTACATACCTTTCTCTAGGGGTAGAAGTAAATATGCTAAATAAGTATCACTGTAGGTATTTTAGTTTTGTAGGGAACATCTAAAAGAAAACTAAATTCACCATTATGCTGCACAGCTTTGCAACCAATTTTTGTGTATCTAAAAATATAAAATAAGCAAAGTTTTCAACCATTCTTGATTAAAATGTCCTACTGTTTGTTTTGTAACTGCAGCTCCTACTTAGATTTATAAGATTCCATAGCTACAGACTATAACTGGAAACCTATCCGGTATCTCTAATCTTATCCTTACTGCTCTCCCTTTAATCTGTCCCCCACTAACCAACGTACAGTTGGTAAGTTACCACAACGTAGGGGACAAATGAAAGGGAGTATGACTGCAGTTTCAGACTACACCTGTTTGTTCATAGTCCATAGCCAGACAAAAACACAGGAGTGCATAGGACACAGAACAGTAGGATATTTTTTTATGAGACTGTTAGCGAAGTTGCCTCAGTTTAGGTATATTGTGGCAATAGAAAATGTGCTGCCAATGTGTATGTACCCTTTTGGCAAAGTTACTATGCAAATGTAGACTAATCAAACCTAAAGAGTTGTAGTGTTCATGTCTTATCAAGCTCCTTGAGTAAACCTTCAAAGAGCAGGGAGAAAGTCAGTAAACCCTTGAGTTTAATAACCTGTAGATCCCCTATAGCAACAGTCCCCTCCAAGAAATGCTTGTTTTAGCCAAAAGATGGCATCCAAAAGAGGGCTCCTTTCCCATAATTCCTTGTGATATGCAGACGCTTTGTGGAGTGCAAAAAGGCAATTTCGAATCTCCACGCACCTATATAGGTGCTCTCCCTAAGGAGAGATTTTCCCTTTCTGAGCTACTCGTTGCCTCCCACTCGGCCATGCTAGCATCCCTCTGCTCTGTACCAACTAGGGGCAAAACCCCGAAACGGCTGTCTGCAGATGAGTGATGCTGGCTTTGCTAAAAATCCCTTCTTGTTTTCCAAAGATCCAATGGGTCAAAAGCAAATTGAGGATTTGTTACATCCAAAAGAGGGCGCTAGAGCTTCTCAGCTCCTTTCCCATAATGCCTTGTGATATGCAGATGCGTCGTGGAGTGCAAAAATGCAATTTTGAATCTCCACACACCTATATAGGTGCTCTCCCTAAGGAGAGATCTTCCCTTTCTTTTAGCCAAGGTAAGATTTGCTCTACCTTAAGTAACTTTGGGCCATTCTTCCCTGTATACATAATTGTGTTGTAGTTCAACAATACTTCTGGTATATCTTCCATTCCCCGTCCTATTCAGGTAATAACCACATCTACATGCTGTGGGAAGTTTGTTTTTTAACCAGTCTTTAGTTAATTTTCTTGCGCGCTGTGGGTCATTGCTTTATTGCATTCCTAAAGTCTCTTCAGCTTAAAGCATGGACTGCTGCCCTTACCTTCTGTAAAATCGGTTTTGTTCCCCAAATAATTGCATGACAGCCAGGCCATATGACAGCAAAATAGCCCCCAAACCGCAATACTCTTCAGATTGCTTCACGTTTTGGTGTTGGTTGCTTCATATAGTGTTGTGTTTTTGTGCTAAAACATTTCACTTTTGCTTGTGACCACCTGATACCAGGGGCATAGTTATAGGTGGTGCAGCGGTTGCAGTTACGCTATCAGGCTCTTCTGCCATATTCGAAGACACCAGTATTATAATTGCCACATGGTAAATGGGGGCCCCGTTTCACTTTTTGCACTAGGGCCCAAGAGCTTGAAGTTACGCCTCTGATTGTTACGCAGTGCTTCTGAGAAAATGTTCTTTGGACAGATGAGATGGAAGTGGAAGAACCTTAAAGGGGTTTTGCCAAGAAGTGATTTCACCACTTAACAGGCTGATACTCCTCTCTTGAGCCTTTAAAAAAAGGGGTGTTGTGTTTCTGTGTTTAAAAAAAAGAAGTACCTCCTCTGTGATGCCATCGCACCACCTCCCATGCATGCTCTCGAGGCTGATATTCAGTCTCTGTAGTTGAGAAAACATGAGGTTTTGTTTTCTCCCTATTATCTGCTCAGGAGTAAAGATAAACTCTGAGCAGGCCGCGTTCACTGACTACAGACAGGGGGGGGGGCTGAGCAGAGAGCATCTGCATGTTTACTTAGATAATTACATTACAACCAGCAGATTCTCTACACAGCAGACACAGGCTCTGACACAGAATCAAAGCTAGTACAGATGCCCAGTAACACTGCTTTTTTGTCCCCCTCCCTTGAAAGCTCCTTCCTGTGTCCTGCCATCAGATTGGAAGTGCAAACACTGCAAGCTCGGCCAGGAGCTTGCCAGATCAGCTCCTGGTTTTAGCTAATGTAAACAGGAAACTAAGGGCATCTAAGTCAGGCTGCAGCTCTCAGAAGCTTCACTTTTTTTTAATCACATACATTTAGAAAAGTGATTAAATACACATTTTGGAGGATCCCACGTCGCCATTAGATCTTGGCAAAACCCCTTTAATGAAATCCTGTGACGTGACCTGAAGAGCACTAGGGATCCCATAAATTGAGGACCTGCAACACATTTTCAACAAAGAAAAGTCCAAAAGTCCTCCTCAACTTTTCATAAAATGTATCTGGAGCTACAGGAAATTCTTTGTGGAGAGGATTGCTACTAAAAGAGGAAATACAGGTTATTACATTCAGGGACTCAGTTTTCTCCTGCACTTTCAATGTGTTTCTGTGTGTGTTGAATAAAAGACATGAACAGGTATGCTAAGTTATGAGCTTAGTTTTTTAATAAGACACAATTTGATAACCGCATGATTACACCACATTTGTACTAGTAATCAATGCAGAAATCTAGTTAATGCAAAGGGTTCACTTACTTTTTCTTGCAACGGCACAGTCGCCTTTATAGTCGATTTAATTATCTTATTACTTAAATAAATGAAAATATATACATAGTGTGCATTGCATTAAGTCATTAAACATACAATTAAAGCCATTACTCTTATAAATCTAAGAGAAAAATGCTTGTCATGGTCTCATTGGCACATAGTGCTTCTCTCCCAGCTAGAGAGTGTAGGAATATTGTAAATGATATTTAATATGCAAGGCTTAATGTATGTTGATCTCTGTTTAGGGGGGCAGTGTGGGTTAGGACTAGGAGAAAATCCCATTTTCCAGCTTGTTTCAAATGTGGTAAAAATACTGCTTCAGTTGCTTTATGCTACTCACATTGGGAAAGGTGCTTATACTGTGATAATTATCATCAAGGAATATTAATGCGTTCAGCATTTGTAACCCAAAAACTCATTATAGCTTAAGCTGTGCATCATCTGTGAAGAGAGAACTTTGCCAGAATTCACTCTTCACAGGGGTTGCCTCCTGCTTCCTGCATACAGTAGTGGTCAGAGCATTGTAAGAGGTCACTGAGGCTATTTTTGAATGCTGAAGCTCTGCATTTTTTATCATTACCTTCTGTTTCAATGCCCTATCCTTATCGCTTCAGAATTTACAATTCTGTATGTACACACACATCATGACATCCATTACTATTTGTCAAATAAGGGAGGGGGGGGGGGTTGGGTAATCATTTTTAATCACGGCCGCCAATTTACTACAAACCATTATTCTCAACATGGTATGAGCGGAGTACACAAGTGTGTTGTAGAATGGAAATCTACATACATTTTTGGATTTAAAGTTAAATGAAAATCATAAATAATCAAAGTGTATCTATCTATGGTCAATGGGATGTTTGGCCATATTATTTTTCTATTGTTTCTATTTTTATATTTCATTTTACTTTGCATTGTTGGATTAAAAATAGCTACTTTTTAATATTTTATACTAAACACTGTGTTATATGGTTCTGTGGTTTTGCTCTATAATTTTTTTCTGACCTGTTTAGAATATCCTTTAGGGGCCGTTCACATGTCACACTGCAAATAACGGTTGAAAATCCCGACCAGTATTTGCTCTGTTTTGGGGCCGTGCACACGGTCACAGGGGGATGGCTTTCCGTGGTTTGCGGAGAAAAGCCATCCCCCTTCGCATTAACATGTTCATATTCCGCCCGAAAACCAGGCGGAAGAATGAACATGTTGAATGTTTTTCGGACTGCCGGCGGTCTAAGGAACCGTCCGGCGGAAATTCTGTGTAGTGGGGACCGCTGCACGGATTTTCCATAGCGCTCCATTTTAAAAGTTGACACCCAGTTTACAGACGGTTTTTAGAACCGGGTGAAAACCCTTGCAGTGGGGACAACCCCTTACTGCTCCTTAGCATATACATATGGTTGTGTGTGTGTTTGTGTGTGTAAATATATATATATATATATATATATATATATATATATATATAGACAGACAGATCTACAGATAGATAAATATGTATTATGTGAATATATGTGTATTTAAAGTGGTTGTTTTAACACCACATCCCTTTGCTGTATGCCTTATATTGGCATATCACAGGGAAGAGTTCCCAGCATGCGATTACCATCTAATAATCAGACTGGAGAGCTACTGAAATTTACTTAGTCGGTATGAAGGGGTACCCAAGAGAAACAGGGATCTTCTTCTGGTGTTAATAGTACAGGCTTTTGTTACTAGGTGAATGTCCGCGGAACCCTTCTGAGGCAGCATGCCATCTAATGTTGTTAGGGAAGGTTGTGCTTGGGTCCAGTATTTTTTCAATTTTTTAGACACGTTATTCAGTCTTTTGCCTATTTTGTGTTGGTTGATGCATATGAACAACTGTGAAATTTAGTTCCATTTTCGAAAAAAAAGTAGCAAAAGCAGTTGTTATGCTACTGCCTACTGTACAGGGAAGATGTGATGAGTAATACACAAGTTTCCGAATGGCTCTCTCGTTTCAAACCCGGAGAAATGTCTATCAATGATCAACCTCGTTCTGGGCATCCTTCATACACCTGAGCTGATAAAAATGTGATAAGTTTGTGAAGTCATTCTGTGCGATCACAGTCAGACTATCGATTTAACGTGTTAAGTTGACTGGCATTACATGTAATTTCCAGTTAACAAAGATCCAGTCCCCTGTTTCCATTGCTCCGAGATTTATCTGCGGATCTGACTTTGGAAGGCAAATTAGGGTGGACTTCCAAATGTTCCTTCAAAGCACTGTATGCATCCAAAGAATTGTCCTTCTGGCGAGGGTCAAGTAGATGAGGCACAAATTTTGCTGCCACTCATTTCATACCCAATTCCTCCATTTTAAACTTACTGACGAGCTCCTTGAAATCTCACTCAACGCATTGATAGTCTGACAGCGATCTTCCAGACTGACTTGATGAATTTTCATCAGTTAAGGTGTTGAAAGATGTGCAGAAGGTTGATCATTGATTTCACATTTCACCTTGTTGTAAACAGGAGAACCATTCATAAACTTGTGTTTTACCCATGGCAGCTTCCTTGTAGGCTGTCTGTAGTAGAACAACCGTTTCCGCTGCTGTTTTCGAAAGGAAACAAAATTTCACAGCTGTCACGAAATAGGCAAACTTGTTTAAAAAATAGAGAATCATTGAAGCCAGATTTGAGCTTTCCCACCAACGTCAGCTGGCATTCTGCCTCAGAAGGGTTCTGTGGACATTTACCTAGTGACTAGAGCTTGTACTACTAATGCGCCGTGCACCAGGAGACAATTCTGCTTTTTTTTTGGGTACCCTCTGGTAATTCTACAATACAGTGTAAGTGTATGGCTAGACATAGCTGGAGAACCATGTATGGTTTCATTATGTTCATTTGGATGTATAGAAGTACTCATGGTGGTTGTTTTTAGTATCTCCCTGTGAAAGCAATTAGCTAATTGCTTTCATGGAGAAAAATCTTTTCTGAGTGTTAGAACATTAACGAAGCTTAATAGAGAAATATCTATAACAAGGTAATAAAGACATTGTTTCATTAATAACACTGAAATATTGTTGCCAGATTGTTAGCTAAGTGATTGTTAACCCATGAAAGATTACTTGGCTGTGTCATTGCTTGACTTATGTTGGTTATATGAGAAAAAATAATCCCTCTTTGCTTTGCTTTTTCAATTGTATCATCTTTGGGTTTACAGTGTGCTTATGTCTCCGCTTCCTTAAAGGGGTTGGCCACTGTAAGATAACCCCACCATCGTAAGCTGATGGGACTATAAAATTAAGCATTATACGGTTTCTGTTGAAAGCAATGAGCTTTTGGTGCAATGCTGGGTCCATACTACATTCTACTGGAGCATGGCGATGAAGGTCTGAAACGGGAGCCGGCATCGATCTGTTGCCAGAATACTGGATAATTGAACATGGGTTACTAAACCAGGCAACCTCTACAATGTGTAGGGTACAACTGTTTATCAAAGATTAAAGCCTTTTTGCCACAAAGTAAAATTGATGTTGGAAGCTTGCAAATTAAATAATAAACCTTTTCACCATTCATCGTTTTTAAACATTCTGTACCATTAGGACCCCTATGTTGGAAGGCAGAAGCTATAACCACTCCGCTACTTTGTAACTACTCACAGCCCTTCACATGAACAGATCTTTGTTTGACTAAAGAGAGAACACTGTAAGGGTATGTTCACACGGCATAATGTCGGTCCATACATTGGCGCGTAATTGCGCTTTAATATGCCCGAAGTACGGGCCGACATTACGGTAAGTCATAGCTCTCCTTATGACAGTCAGTGAGAGGCTTCAGAGGTACGCACTGGCCAGTGCATTCATCTGAAGCTGCGGGTATATAGCAGTGCACACAATATGTGCCGCTATACGCCTACACTATAATCATGTGCGCATACCATGAGGGAAGGCATGGTGATGTCAGCCTGCTGGATCACATGATATGCAGTTCAAACAAATCAAATGCCCC
Source organism: Phyllomedusa bahiana (assembly GCA_025379985.1). Classification (NCBI taxonomy): domain Eukaryota; kingdom Metazoa; phylum Chordata; class Amphibia; order Anura; family Hylidae; genus Phyllomedusa; species Phyllomedusa bahiana. The sequence goes on along the minus strand of JAODAL010001288.1, from coordinate 5,935 downwards.
CTTTTGAGCGCACTGAAAGCTGTAGCTGGATAAACCAGCCATGAAATCCCTTTGTGGCAAAACCCCTTTAAAATTTATGGTAAATTTGAATACATTTTTATTTCTTCTATTGTACTTGATGTCCCATCATAGAAACAGCCTTATTCATTTAATTGTTGCAATTCAATAATAAAATATTAATCTATTCATCTGTTATACACATACATTTTAAACATTAATAAAATTGTCAGGTTTCAGTGTCATTCACGTCAGAAAAATATATCCTGATGTATACTGCTGCAGGGCCATAGACATCTTTGTATCCATCGGGATAATATTTTTAAGGTATACTAACGAATTCCATGAATGGAGGCCAAAAATGGGATGTAAGTGGGGCCTAACAGGGTTTTTGTTTTTTTTTTCAGCTTTTTTTTTTTTTTTTATTATCTTTTTTTTAAGGTTTTAACAAATAAAAATTTATTTTTAAAACAGGCATTTTCATGGCTTCAGACTTCTGCTGATAGCTAAATATCTAAAAATAAGACTAGTTAAGACAAATTAATGGCAAAATAGGGGGGGGACTGAGTGAATCGTAGTGTTATAGGACTTGGCTGTTTTTTGTTTATTTTCGCAAATGTGTTTGCTATTTGCCATTTACTGATCTATGCTTGTTAGAAGAGCAAACTGTGTACGAGAATAGAGAATGCAGCTTTTGCGGCACTTTTATGTGCACTCGGCTATATGCGGGAGCTCCTATAGAAGTGAATGGGGAGGACGACCACAAGCGTAACCCTCCTCCTTCTCCTATACGGTCGACTCGCAGCTAGCAGAGAGCCGACCTGTGCAGTGGACTCTTTGCTTTGTGAGAACACCCCTTTAAGCACCAATTTGTGACGTCAAACCCCCTTGTTAGGCAAAATCTTTTCCATTGACTGCACGGTGCACCCATCCTAGAAAATGGCTGAACACTGAGGATGGATTCACATGTTGCGTTAATGCATGTGTTTTTGTTCTGCTTCTCAACTGCATCGAAAATACATGTAGATAACGTACCAAATATGCATGCAGTTGGGGTTGTGTAATTAACTCTACTTTGAAATACATGTTGGTTAATTAAAAATGTTTTTATTTGTTGCTTGGGTTTTTGATGTGATTTGAAAAACACAAAGTGTGAACCCAGCCGAAAGGATTGTGATGTGATGTGTCCGACAGCAACCTTTATTAAATAGTACTGTGCATGTTTTAGATTTCAATGGACATTGCAACACATTAAGCGGTCAACCCCTTTAAGATATTATGAGCCAAATGGCAGTTACTGTTGTCTTAAAGGGAACCTGTCACATAGATTATGCCCCTCTTGCTGAGGGCAGCACAAGCTAGTGACAGACCAGCTGTTGACAGTGATGTGTCCTTTATTCTGTAAGATGCTGGAGTTTTAGAGCATTTACCCCTCGAATGTTATTCATGAGCAAGTGTTAGCCCCACCCACCAAAGGCTAGTGAGGTGGGCGGGGCTAGCTTCCGATTGGCCGGGTTTGAAAAAAACTGACTCTCTGAAGGACTCTTCTGGCTGAAAACTGCAGATTTGAGCATTAAATACACGAAATCTACAGCATCTTACAGAATAAGGGACACAGCGCTGGAAACAGCAGGTCTAACACTACATTGTTCTGTCCTCAGCAAGGGGGGCACAACCTATGTGACCAGGTTCTCTTTAAGTTGTATCTTGGTCGGTTCAACCAAGGGTCTACTAGTGTTGTGACCAGATTCTAATTGGCAAGTGCTGAATTCTACTTTCACTCACTCACTGCGATTTCATGACTGAAATGTGCTTAGCAGGTCACATTACATAGTTCAAAGAGTCCTTGAATAATTTGCGGTGAATCAGTGGAGAAGTCCATGAATGTAACATTCTTTCCGAACAGTTTCTTTCTATTTTCTTCTAGTGTTTTCTCTCCATAGATTGGCTCCTTTTCCCAGGGAAGAGTTTCATGTGGCATCATTTCACTTAATAGCAAGGTTTAACATTGCATAGTTGTGATCTTTTTCCACTTGAAGTTTGGTATACTATAGCCCAAGAATTTCAACTTCAGACGTTTGCTTTTTCCAGCAGAGTTGCATTTTACACAGTAGATAAGTCATTCTGACAGAGGCAGTTCTGCCAGTGGACCATATGTGGAGGTTACAAGACCAAAGTACAGCACTTAAAATACAGGTCCTCATTTACTATCCCTGCCTAAAAGCTAAACTCAGGCGGTCTAAAAATGCATCAGATTAGTCAGTGACTCATGATACTTGATTGATGCAGCTTTATTTTTTTTTAAATGCACTAAATGAGATAATCTCTGTAGAATGCACATGTGCAACTATTCAGTGTCCCAGTACTTTTTGCACAACTTGCTGATCTCTAACGAGGAGCTTAATGGCAAAATTCACAACAGGTGTTTGATCCCTGAATCGCCCAATGAATTTAGGAGATTAAGTTGAATTGGGGTTTAAACCATTCTCAACAGTGCCTCGCCATTGCAAGGCCTCAAGGAGGACGATTTCAGATGAAAGTGGACACTGAGCTCAGTGTTAGTGTCATCAGCAGATCGAAACAGAGAGACTGGAAGAGTCACAGAAAGACAAAGAATTGGACACCCTTTGTTTACATCACACACTGATGACCATTTCATTGTATACAATGCACTACGGAACTGAGAGATGAATACCACACAACTCCAGTCAGATATAAGGGAGGTGAGAGGCACCAAGTGTCACGTCAGATCATTCGTAACTACTTACATCTGCATTGATGGTGTGTTAGATGACCATCAAGGGTACCTGACTACACCACCAGGCACAGGCATTATCATCTTGCATAGGCCAGGGAGCATCTACGCTGGATGATGGACCAGTGGTCCTCAGTGCTAAAAATTGATTCTCTCTAAGCAGAAATGATGGCCGCCAACAATGCTGCAGATGTCAAGGAGAACACCATGCACCAGTCAGGACAGGTACTGGTCCGGTACCTTTGACGGTCGTCACACGCAGACTACTCTGATGTAAACGGTTATGAATGGTCTGATGTGCCACTTGGTTGCCTCTCTCTTCCCTTAAACGTGCCTGGTGTTGTGGGGCATTCCTCATCTGGTTCCGCAGGACATTGTTTACAATGACGTAATCATTAGTGTGTGATGTAGCCAAAGGACGTCTACTTCTTTACCTTTCTGTGTCTCTCTGTATCTCTGTTAAAACATGCTGATGACACTCTGTGACACTCTAATCTCAGTGGCCACTTCCATTCTCTTGCTTGAAGCCTCAAAATGGCAAGATATTGTTGATGAATTGTAAGGTGTTGTCTTGGTCTCATGATGTCAAGATGGGAACAGCATCATGAGGAGGACTGTTTAAATCTCAAGTCAAATTGATCCCCTAAATTTATTGGGCGAATCAGAGATCAAACACCACCTTAAAAACTCATTCACATTTTTGCATATCGAATCTCTATTCATCTGGGGTTTTTTTTGTTTTTTTATTTAAACAAAAAAACTTTGCCTATATAATAAGATGTTCACTAGTTTATAGCAAAATAAATTATAGGCTAGTACAGCATGAAAAAAAGCATATACTCCTATTCCTCCGCTCCTCTATTCCTACACGGCGTCTTCCCAATCTTCTGTTTGCATTGGTTCTCTTCTGAAGAGGATGTGTTTCCGCTTAGTTGTGACATTTTTTTCAGAAGAGAAGGAACGTAAATGGAAGAACAGGGAGACCCAGCACTGGAATAGAGGAGCAGAGGAAGGAGAGTATAGGTTTTTTTATATTTCATTTTGATATGAACTGGACAACCATTTTTAAATTATTTTATTCACACTTTTTTTTATGTGCATGACATTTTTTTCATATCCCGTATGTTTACTACGCTTCTTAGCTTATAGAAAACAATGGAATTATTCTTTTTTTAAAAATGGTCTTACTTGTGCTCAATTTTGTTCTCAATAAAATTTCTAATAAGAATAAGAAAAAAAACAACTTTCGGTTTCAGTTGACACTTGCTCCATAACAAGTACAAAAGAAAAAAAAAAATAGAAAACATAATAAAATGTGGAATTTACAGAGTCCAGAACCAAAAATGTAACAAATTATACACATATATCTGTAGTTAATCAGTAGTTTCATAAGAAGGTGTGAATGAGACCTAAGGAAGATTTTAGATTTTGTCGGGTTAAAGATGGATCATGTGTAATTTTCCTTGATTTTGCAGTGCAATCATTTAACTTTAAGAAAAGTCATGAACAAGGCCTTGGATTACAAGGACTCTCTATTTTGCTTGTATGGTGTATTTTGTTTAATTGTGTCCCTTCCTCCATTTAACCCTCCCTCCTTTTCCCCTTAACCTTTTTACTCCTTAGCTGTAAACTAATAAAAGCCTCAAAAACCACAAAAAAGCAAAAGTCATTAATGTGTGCATCGCTGTACTTTGAACTCCCACTGAAATTAACCAAGAGAGGCGTAGACGTTTGTCCACCATTTTTTTTTTTTCTACAGCCGCACAAAAACTAGGCTGGCATTGCTTAGGGGACATATGTTTTTAAAATAAATGTGATTCTGACGTCTTGAACCCAAAATAAAAATTTTATGGAAACCAAATTTCTGAGGAAAAACCCCCCTTTTAGTACTGAAAAAAGTCTGTAAAAGGTGATTAAAATGTTCAAAATTAAAATAACATTAATTTTTGTTAATAAAAATTTAAAAAATAAAAAAACACAATCAGAAAAAAAATACTAAAATACAAACATTAATGTAAGGGGCATAATACTACAGATGGTTATAAGAGAGCAGTTATCTTCTCCTTTTTACTTTACCAGCTAATATGAACCAAATAATATGGTCCATAGTGACATAGAAGGAGAGATTAGAATGCAAAATACCTTATGTTACTAATATTACCTTTCCTGTGGTTTATAAATGGAGACTACAGATTTTTTAGACTCTGGGGTTTAATTTTTCTATATAGGCAAATTTATCTGCTTTATTTTTTCATTTGTAATGTTTTTTTATGGGCTGAAAGGAAAAAGAAAAGTCAAGATATAAAAATTTGCTGTTTCTAGGAGACTTTTTTCGTAACAAAACCCGTTTGGGGAAATTATTTTGTATTTTTTTTTGATGTTACTATACATCTTTAATTAGTGTATTTTTTGTATCCCCTTTTGATACACCTATTACTTCTTTGTCTGTTGTACAAAAAGCATGTTATACTTCTCACCACTGGTTTTTAAAGACAAAAACAGCTGTTCATTTACTAAACCAGATGGTGCTGTTCTTGTTTATCTGCATATAGAACAGAGATGCTGTAAATCCACTTGCAATTCATTTTTAAACCCATTAACCCAAAGTTAAGGGGTATTATGAGTCTGTTGGTATCTACCTTCTTTTCTGTTACTTTACCACATTTTACATAATGGATCCAATGCTTCTCTAGTTTACTTAATGAAATAGTGTGTATATGTATGTCTCTTTTGCCTAAATAATGGGAAATAAGAAAGGGTGAAGACAATTCAGGATAAAAACACAATTTGCTGTAGTCTTAACCAAAGCTAGCTACAGGGGGCCAGTGGTTGACTTTCCCCCCAGGCCCCCTTCCCCCGCTTCAGGGCATTACCCACGATGTAACGATCGCTCCCCGAAAATAGGCCCAAAGCCTAAACCAGTAAAATGGGTACCCCGGAGAGGACGGGGTGATTCACACCAACTCTTCAGATTTAAAAAAATCCAGTGGGGAGAAAGAGGGGGAGGTAAATATTTTGTTTTTTTTAATTGGGGGGCTATAAACCTACTAAACCGCTGGGGGGGATATAGACCTAGCTAACTGTTGGGGGGCACTATATATTCCTACCTATATATATATAAAAAAAAAAAAAAATAAATATATATACAATATATATAAATATAAATTTTTATATATAATAAAT